>OX422221.1:415520945-415788445 GCA_949130495.1 Sambucus nigra | reverse complement strand
CTTTCTAGAGTCTTGGGAGCCGTAGCAGTTGCGGACTGTGGTGGGATTTAGAATTGTAGTCGCTTCCTACTTCTTTGAAAATCTAGGTAGGATTCATGTTGTAAATCGGGTCTACACCCAAGGGTTATTTGTAGTGATTTATATTTCTTCTTTATGGATGTTGTATTGTCTATGATCCGACAGCTTATTCGGGTCTATTTTCCTTGTATGTACTCATTTCATTTTGTTCTAGCACTTTCTTTTGTCATGGTACTTGTGTGCAACTTTACCTTTGCTAGATATCTATATTGTTGTTCGTGGCATGTTTTATTTAATTTTGGCATCCACTTTTATGGTTTCGGGTAGTTAGCCTTATATATTGTAGTATAGTCTGTTGATATTGAGAATGAGTCATTTGAGATTCCTGATTTAATGGATATGTAGGGCTGGCCACCCGTTATCATTTTAAGCGGGGTATCACAGATGGTATGAGAGCATCAGGTTCTAGAGTCTTTAGGATCTATACAGGTTTTCTGCGTTCTTCCGTTAACGTTCTTAACATAGAGTCCTACTATTAACTTTTTTGTGTTCTCTACGTTTATTTCCTTTTGCGAGGTGTACTCACTTGAACGACGTTCTGACATGGTTGCTTTCATCTCAGACGTCACAAAGAATAAATTGTCCAGGAAGGGGCAAGATGAGAGATGCAATACCCATAACAGATTTTGGGTATGCTTTGATTGGAGGTATTTCTTTCCGTGACTCAGGCGGAGATAATGAGGAAATTTTCTAGCCGTGGCTCTGGGTGATCTAGCGGTCGTCGAGTTAGAAGGAGAATTGACTCGAATGGAGAATTTTGGGATCGATAAGGTAAGTATTGATGAGAAGCGAATAGTGAAGCCCTTGGGAGGTTTATATTGATGAATTTGCTAGCATTTATTAGGAAGCTTGGTGTTGGTGATTTTCCCGATACAAGGTGTGTGGAGTTGTCCCGATGTTAGGAGTGTCGTCTTCATTTAAGAGGGAGTAAGGAATTTGGAGACTTGGGTCCATTGAGTAGGACTGAAGGAGTTGTCAGGGGTCGCAATAGTGTCTTGTCCTTCAGAATGGATAGGAAGGATCTTCGAGAGGATGTCTCTTTGTGGAGAATTAGGACCTAGGAAGAAGGGCTTGTTCTGGAATGAGTAAAGCAATTGTATTATAGAAGTATAAGGTAGAATACCTTTCTTTAGGTTTAGTTCATGCTTTGCGCGGTATTGGGAGCATCTCATGTAAGGTAAAACGAGTGGTTAACCGCTATAACCATTGTGTGTGTAGAATTTTACTTAGAGAAAGGGGTGGGCAAGTGCGGCCTTTGTATGGCATCTTTTGGGATATTAGGTTGTCTCGTGATGAGCTAGTACAGAGCTGTGCTATTGATTTCTGGGAGTGTGGATTATTACAATTTGTTGAGTAGTGGTTGTAAGATTATTGTTGTATAGATAAGATAAGAAGGGTAATTTTAGTATTCCAGTGAAGGAAGGACTTACTTTGTGGAAATGTTGTAATGTAAAGTAGTCGTATAACTGAGAGGTTCAGAGTTTAGTAGATTCATTGCTGAGCAGGGATTTTAGCACAAGGATTTTGGTAGTTTTGAGATCTAGTTGTTGGTAGGAGTATTGTGTTTGTTGAAGCCTTGTGTCTTTAGCATAAGGTGTTTGTTTGGCGTCTCGAAAGACACGAAATTGTTTTATATTATTTTGTTATATCGGCCTTCAGGCAATATCTATGATTAGAAAACCTTAACCCTAGTTCAATTTATCTCAATCCCCAACATAGCTACACAGTAGTGTATTGGGAGGGTTCCTAGTTTGGATTTCGCTTGTGAGACCTCCCCCGCATGAAGGTAGCTTATGTCAGGAATTGAGAAGAGTTCAACCATTGGGAATTTTAAACTTTTATATATACTGAATATGTTGCTATAGATATTTGTTGAGAGTATATTATGATTTTGAGGCTAGTGAAGTCGGCTTATTATTTTACGAGTTGAGCTCGGGAACCAGGTGTATGGGCGCCTTGGTTAGCTAGTTTGATTTTAAAGTTATATGGTTCGATGTGAGAACTGAAAAAGATCAGTATAGTGATATTGTGGGTAGATGTAATGACTAGATGAGATTCAAAGTCCTAGGCATAACTTAAATTTTGCGAACGAAATTCTTGTAAGGGGGGGAAGTATGTAATACCCTGTGGCTTTGGGACTGAGAAATTAAATTTTTGAGAAAAATAAAATTTAATTAAATTGGAGAATTTTAAATATTGGAAATTGAGGTTCAAAAATTGGGGACGTTATGAAGTATTCCAGATGATGATTTTGAGAGCTCCATTGATTCTGGATGGGTCGAGATAGTCAAAATGACTGTCATTGGGTTTTATATCGGTCATGGAATATTTTTTTAAGTTAGTTTGACTCGAATTCGAGTAAACGAGTTATTTAAAGTGTGTATTACCATGTAAAAATGGGATTTATGTTTAAAGGTTTAAGAGGCTTACGGATCAAGCCATTCTCATTTGTGAGAAAGAGAGAAAAGCCCTAGAGGGAGAAAAGAAAAGAGATAGAATAGAAAGGAAGAGAGAAGAAGAAGAAAGGAAGAAAGAGAGAGGAGAAAGCTTGGAGATTCCGGCTAATCCGCGATCCCGGGGACGATTCAACCACTACTATTTCGAGGAAAGTGTTTAATCTTGCTAAATATTTCATTTGTGTATTTCATTTCATAATTTGTGGATAAAAGAAATGGATTTTTGGGTTATACGTGAAAACTTAGATTTTTGGACTAAAAACTTGAAATTAATGTTTATATATGGGATTGATGGAATTTAATTTGATGTGACGAGGTGTAGGTTGGGTTTTGATGTGGGAAAAATGATTTAGTTAAAGATTAAGGGTTGGATGATACAATTTTGGGTGTTTGGAGAGTTTGGGTTTTCCTCACAAATAGGAAAAGAGCAAGATATCTCATATGGCCGGTCGACCGCGCCCAGGGGACCGATCTACCGTTCCTCAAGGGAAGAGCCTACTACATTCTTCGTAGGACAAAATTTGGGACTCGTGGTCGATCGGGGGTCTGGGATCGGTCGATCGGTCCTCTATTTTTAACTAAAGTTTGGGATTTTCTTCTACCCCTTTTCTTTTGGGTTTGATTCTTGGGGGTCTTCTTAATGGACTTATTATGGAAGGTTATGATGCAATGTTAAGGTATTTGTGCCTTAGGATGATCAGGGGAATTCGGACCCATGTTAGAAATGGATTTTGAGAGTATGATGCATCTTTTAGTGTGGAATGGATTGAGGGACTGAGTGATATGTGGATTATCTTGATGTGATGGTGGTGGGCTATCATGGAATGGTTATAAAATGTATAGATAATACCTTTGTGTTTATGTGTGTCTTAATAATAGATATTTCGGGGTATAGTGGGAAATCTCATTGAGTATGGGAGTTCCATTGTGAAGTCCGAAGTGAGTTTGGATGACGTGAAGTTTAGAACTCTTTGAGAGAGTCGTGAGGGTATGGCATGAAATTGTCGGTTAATAATTATGATTGAATCCTTATAGTGATATGATTCTAAGTAAGATATGATTGGGGACCATTGAGAGGTAAAGGTCGCGTATCCTTAGTGAGGATAAATTCAAGGAGTATATTGTGAATGTGTTAATGTTAACAATTGAACCATAGTCGAAATTGGGAGCTATTGGGTTAGATTATCAACTAGAATCGGGTGTTGCAATTCTTATCGGGATAGTTGTTATATATTAGTGTGGGATTTACAATGGGGATTCCAATAAGTGATGGGATCATGTAATGAATTTAGGATTGAGCTTGAGGTTTGTAGACTACTAGTTATGTGCATACCAATAGTCGAATCTATTACTAGATATATCGATGTGCTTTCGGATATAGATGGGATGTATAGTGATTGAAACATACATTAAAATTTGGGTTGATAATATTAATATGGGATATATATTGGAAGACTATTCATATCATAGGAGAAATGGATGGATATGCTTCAAGTGAGGAATCGTATTTATGTAAAGAATTAAGTCAATATGATTGAAGTGACGGCTAGTATATTGAGCGTTATATACATGCGTAGCTGAGTTTATAAATTTTATACATACGGATGAGAGATGGTATGTATATATGTGTATATATATATATGTGTGTGTATAAATATGTATATATGTGTGTACATATGGTGTGAATACCTACACCGTGCGTGATGGTTTGTATATATGATGTGATCATATAGATGTATATATATTGTGTGTGTGAATGATATATATACTTGTGGTGTGAAGCAAACCCGGCACCTGCTATCATGGGAAGTTGCGCGATGAGGATGATCACCCTGGCTTGAGGAGTAGGGTGTGGATATTCCCCGGGTCGTAGTCGTCCTTTTTATTATTGTGGGATTTTATTTTGGGGGTGAGAAGTCTTGGGTATGAGCCATTCTCACTTGCCGGTAGGAACTATGACCGCTTCCCATGCATTCTGATTTGGTTTTGATCGCGATGTCGATGATATTGAGTCCGACCGCTGGTCCCAAGGATGGTATGTGAGTTATGCCCTGGAAGATTATAGCATGGTGCAGTATTTTGGCATCCTATAGCCGTTTATGTTATGTGTATGGCATAGTGTACATTGTGTGTGATATCTATGCGTGGTTATGAGAATGGATGATTGATTATATATATATATATATATATATATATATATATATTTGTATATCCTATAGGTGATATACAAGGAGTTTCTTGTTTGGATTTCTCTTTACGAGACGCTCCATGCATGAAACGTAGTGCAATGTTGAGAATAGAGAGAAGTTTTGTCCTTATTACTTGTATGCATGCTAATGTGAGTAATAAACTCTTATATTGAAACCAAATGTTAATGTGTAACGTATTAAGACTTATAACTGGTGTAAGTTTATGAATGGAATCATGAGAGCCTGGGAAGGCATATATGTGTATATATTTAAGTGTGATTCGATTGGTAAGAATTCGTGGGTTATATTAGGATGGCAGTTCATGTGGGTATTGGTCGTGCGTATGGTGAGGTAGGTTATCCTTAATTGGGTTGGGTAACTTAACTAAGACTCCAGGACGCGATTAGGTGCGCTCAGTAGATGAGAGGTGAGCTTGGGGTTCCACGAGAGTGCGACTCCACTTTAGTTATGAAATAAGTGCATTGATATTTATTATGCACGATTAACACACTTGCTAAAAAAATTTACTCCTCGGGCTTTGAGCCGTTTATATTTCTCTTTTGTTATATATTTATATATTGTACTACAGGTGTCCTACCGCATGGATATCGGATGCTCTTCTTTACAGAGTCTTGGGAGCCGTAGCAGTTACGAGTTGTGGCGGGATTTAGAATTGTAGTCGCTTCCCACTTCTTTGAAAATCTATGTAGGATTCATGTTGTACACTGGGTCTACACCCAAGGGTTATTTGTAGTGATTTATATTTCTTCTTTATGGATGTTGTATTGTCTATGACCCGACAGCTTATTCGGGTCTATTTTCCTTGTATGTACTCATTTCATTTTATTCTAGCTCTTTCTTTTGTCATGGTACTTGTGTACAATTTTACCTTTGCTAGATATTTATATTGTTGTTCATGGCATGTTTTATTTATTTTTGGCACCCGCTTTTATGGTTTCGGGTAGTTAGCCTTATCTATTGTAGTATAGTCTGTTGATGCTGAGAATGGGTCATTTGAGATTCCTGATTTAATAGTGGTATAGGGTTGGCCACCTGTTATCATTTTAAACGAGGTGTCACATTTAGCCATTGAATTCTTCTATTAATTTTGTATTGTTGGAGATGTAACTATTTTTATTACTTTTTTGTGGTTGTGCATATGACAATCGTCTAAGAGTTTGCAAGAACACGGTGACGATGACGATGACGATGAAGAAGATGATTTTGTTATAAAAAAGAGCAGCATAGGAGGTGCAAGACAACTGCTTCATTAATGACAAATTTACAAGATTAATGAGCAGCGCAGAGCAGTAAAGTGTGATGGAAAAGGGAGTGAGCAGAAAACTAACACCACGGAATCAAAACACTTTGCAACGGAGCACACTAAGAGGTGCAAGATTAATGACATTGTTTTACATTTGGCTGACTTATAGGTTTGTCTACTGCTTTACACAAGACATAACATCTTTTCCTTATGAACCAATTCACAGTGATGACAAAAGCATGTAATCATGAGCTTAAGCCTTTGCCTTGGTCCAAATAGTTATTTCAGGCTATGTATGTTGCTTCCTTAGTTATCTAATATCATGATCGAATGTTCACAAAGAACTAAAGGTGTGATTTATTACAAAGTAGAAAATTCATTCAAGTTTATATAAAGGTAGAAAAAGAGTGTAAAAAAGATGAGTGATTTGCTCAGATGGTCTCTTAGTTATTTTTTTCTACAAGAAATCTAATTATGCGGGGTGGGTGAGAATAAGTTTCCATGGAAAGCCAAAAATTTAGGGAACATCTTACCAAGATTCTCATCAATGCACCCTAAGTATTTTTAAAACTTATAGTGTAGGTAATTATAGATTTTGCTTTTAACATGTATTTTGTCTAATTAGAAGTTCAGGAATGAAACATGTAAATCGAAAACAACTAATTTCATATTACTTTTTGACACCCTTGCTTATTTTCAACACCCCTTCTTATATTTCTTTGGTTGTTTTACTTCAATTTCCACTAGTGGTATTTTTTTGTCCTTCAGATTACTTTTCGAATACTGATTCACTGTCTCAAAGCTGGAGCCATTGTTGACCAAGGTGAGTTTCTATCATTCACTTTGACCTATCTTTAATTCTCAGAAAGAACTCGAAAATAAAAAAGAAATGCAATGTAGTTTGTTAGATTGTGTTGGTGCACTTGGATTGCTTACTAAGTTTTATAGTCAAATACATTTCTAACTACATACTATTATTGCAGTAGTTTTGAAAACTGACATATTGTTAGGGTTACATTTGTTTCATAATAAAATTTATAAAATAGTTTTTAAACCAACTTCGTATATATATTATTATCTGGAAATGAATACAAAGTAAGTTAATTTTGTAGTATCATTAATCATGCTTCGTACTTATATTTCATGTAATTGTGGCCTTAATTCGATTTTCTATTTCAGGGGATGGCACCACGCGATTCTTCAATTAATTCACATCAAACATGTTATTGCGGAGATCACACTCTTATCAGGACTACAAGGACATATGTAAATTCGGGCCAACGTTTTTCTCGTGTCCACTTTATGAAGTATGTTTAGACAATTTTTTTCATCGGATTGATCCGACAAAGTCATCGGATATCGGATACCACGAGTTGTCATTAGAAATCAAAGAATTGGAGTAGAATTAGTCTTGCATTTTTTCATTTGATATTTTTGTTCGTAATAGTATAATTGTGATAGCATTATTTTTGTTTGATTATTTTTTTAACAGGGTGGATAGTCCGATATACAAAGGGAAATATGCCCAAATTTTTTAAAAACATTTACTTTTTCGCATCCTAAACAATATTTTTGTATTATAAGTGATGTTACATAATGGTGGGTTTCGCGCCATTTTTTTTTAAATTACACTTTGTTTTGTTGGGGGACGATTTTTTTTTCGTTTTTCAATTACGTATTCAGGAAAGTTTTGTCGTTTTGCGATTATGTACTTCGGAATTTTTTATTGTGTCTTCAGTCACGGGCATACACTAGTCTCTCTCTCTCTCTCTCTCTCTCTCTCTCTCTCTCTCTATATATATATATATATATATATATATATATATATATATATATATATATATATATATATATATATATATATATATATATATATATATATAAGAGAGAGAGAGAGAGAGAGAGAGAGAATGACTCTCATACATACCAAGTATACATACTTGCTGGCGCAAACCGATTTTTTTAAAATATTAAAAAACTAAATTTTGAGTCGAGTTTTTTTTTTTTTTTGTATTTAAACATTTCAATAGACCCACATAACAAAATCAGCTCAAAAAACTTTTTTTAGTATTTTAAAGAAATCGGTGATACTTTCGCAACTTTTATTTTTTTTAAATAGCAAAAAAAGTTATTTTAAGTTGATTTTTTATATGGATCCATTAAAATGTTTAAACGTCATATACAAAATTCGTCTAAAAAATATTTTTTTACTATTTTATAAAAATCGGTATGTATACTTGGTATGTATAATAACACACATACACACACACACACACATATATATATATATATATAGGGAGAGGTTCTCTAGTGGACCAAAAGAATGGACTTTTTAATGGACCTTAACAAAAAAACACATTAATTTTAATTCCTATAGTGTAATTGGTCCGCGCCAGCGGCACCCGAGACCCCACCTTCACCCCACTAACCTCCCCCCCCCTGCCTCCCCCCTAACCACCACCATCACCATAGAAGCCCTTATGACAGCAGGGCTACCATGGGAGTGGGTGGGATGACAGCAAGGCTGCCATGGGGGTGGGGGGTGCCGGGGGAGGGTAGGGCGGGTAATGAGGAGAAGGTGGGGTCTCGGTTGCCGCTAGCGCGGACCAATTATACTATAGGAATTAAAATTAATGTGTTATTATGTGTTTTTTGTTAAGGTCCATTAAAAAGTTCATTTTTTTGGTCTAGTAGAGAACCTCTGCCTATATATATATATATATATATATATATAATACTTAAATTTTTTTATAATTAAAATAGCTTAAACACAATTTGTCATTTTTGACATATTAACACTTTCAAAAACCATAATTACCAACCAACCATTCATTATTTACCCCTCCTTCCCTTTTTTAACCAGTTGGTGCACTACAAGAAAAATACGTCTTTATGACACGTTTAAAAATTAACTTTAAGACATTTAAAAGTGTCACTAAAAGTGTAACACCATTACTCACATGACATATTTTTTTTATAAATGGTCATTATATGCTCATTAGTGTTAATTTATATGACAGTTTAAACACAACAAACATATTTAATTTTATATATTATGATTAGTTTTGATCAAAATTGTAGATGCATATCTAATAAGTATAACATTTATGATCGATTTTTTTCCTCAAAAAAATTTGCACGCGTGCAGTAAAGGAAAATTGGGCCAACACTATAAAAGGAATGTCAGGGATCTCAAAATATTTTTCACCACTCTCGTCGCAGGAATTCCCTGACCCAAATTAAAAGTAGAATTGAGAATATCATATAATCGTGCATAAAATTCATCAAATATCTGAGACTCTAGCATAGTGATAGTTTCAAACTACGTGGTAATATTTTGTAGCTTAGAAACTTTCATAACATTGGTACCCTCGTGTGTTAGGTGGAGGATATTTCACGCTTCCTTAGACATGGTACACATCATAATGTGAAAAAACTTGTGAGGGGTGACTACACTCGAAATAACATATAACCCTTTGGAGAAAAAAGTGATCCATTTAAGTACATCATCCGTCAAAGTGGTAACATATTTAGGACTTATGACATCGCCATTAGTCAGTGTGGGTGGTGTCAACCCTATTTCACAAACAAGCCACACATGCTCGTCAATCACTCTCAAAGCCAATCTCATTCGAGCTTTGCAATATGCATAATTTGACCCATAAAAAATAGGAACCCTATTATAAAAGTTATCCATATAATCCCGAAGTAAAGATGACACAATAAATTAGCGCAACTTGCTCTCATTACAATTTGAGAAAGCAGGGGATGTAGAGATTCACTTATGTATTAGTTACACACACGAAGATCCAATTTTAACCAAATTTTATCATGATTATTGTTGATGTAAAAAATTAGATTATCTCTAATTAATCAATCATAGATAAAATAAATAAGACAACAGATTTTTAAAGTGGTTCAGCCTTATAAGAATGGCCTACGTCCACTGTTTTTGTATTGCTGACTGTTTGACTGGAATTCTCGATAAGTTGTTTACCAAGAGATCCAGAGTCCCCCTCTAATGAGGAGGTTACAATGTATTTATAGCCTTGAGGCCGTACATGTGAAAAGACAATGCGCTATTATTTAGTTGACATATACAGCTGTACGATAATAATAAGCATTTAATACGCTGTCGTCTTTTTTGATTCTCCTGATTTGGATGCTCTGTACGCTAAGTTACTCGAAGCTCTCAGTTCCTCGGGGCTCTCAAGCTGCTCGTTACCGCATGAGTTCCTCGGGGCTCTTGAGTAGCTTGGTGACAGTATGTTGTTTATTGGAAGTATTTGTAATTGCCACGTAGATTGACACGTGTCTTCTAGTGATTGGTCTATGTCAATAGACTAAATTTGGTATCAATAAAAGCCCCCAATGTTTCACAGTTTGAGGTTAAAGAAAAGTGTGGAACATTCTGCTTGAAAACTGCTTGGATTATTGGTTTTTATGGTTTTTAGGGAAATGTTTGTTGTAGATAACTTCTTTTTGAGCGTATAGTATCATGACCACTTCGATATTTTGAATTTTTATGACCACTTCGATATTTGTGCCCTTTTCTTCTTTTAGCCGCCGGAAACGCAAACGTCTCCCCTTGTAATCATTGCCTTTCTCTATTCCCGAGGTAAAGTATTTAAGCGCAGCAGAAATCCTATCGTCTCTCACTTTTCAAATATGTATATTTGAACTCTTCATTTTCTCTCTATATTGTGCCTTCGTTCTTTCCATCGTTCATTGTCAACTGATATCTCCACTTCTGTAAGATTTTCTTCCCTCTCCTTTATTTACTTTGTTCATCATCGCTGATCTTGTTAAATCGTCGAACAAATTTTGGTTTGAATTTTCAATCTCTTCATGGGCTATTTTGGAAGAACTTTCTGAACCTTCTGATTATTTTTCTTTGGCTGAAGGACATTGGTTCCCCAGTCTTTTTTGTAGCCGAATGTGGCTTTTCTTTCCCGCCAAATCCCCTGTGTTCGGAGTTTTGCTAATATTTTGATGTTGTACCTGCATGAATCTCTCCAAATACATGGAGGATAGTTAATGGCGTACATAGGTTGAATCAACTTCACGGAACCCGTTTAGGGATTCCAGAGATTATGTATTGCTACAGATGGGTTATCAACGATAGTACTTTCTATTTAAAAACTAGGTTTTTGAATAGAGCGTTAGTTGTCAATCTTCCTGATGCCAATATAGATTACTTTGATCATGGGGTGGTGATGAAAAGTTGGCAACACCCTCCATTAAATGGAGATGATGTATACCAAGGTCCTTGATGTCCACCTTATGGCAATGGGATAGGTTATTTTTATTTTTGAAATCTTTTTCTCTTTGTGTTTGATGAAATGAATCTCTGATATTTGATTTTTGCTTATTGTAGTTGACAGTAAAAGGAAACCTCCAAAGGAAACTGATGTTAATATAAAGCATTTAAAACTTATCTAGAGTTTGCACCAATCTGTTACTGAGGAGCATATTAGATCTGCTTCTTACTTATTGCAGTACAAAAGATATACTTCATCTTTCATTGCTCATCCTCGTCCAGTGGTAGTTAATCTTGACCAAGTACCAGCCTCTGAGACTAGTGTGGAAGGTTCTTACTCTTAGTCGAGTATTTCTATCAGTGATATAATGAAGAAGAGAAGATCTCCTGCCTTTTTTGATAAATCTGCCTCTGCCACTGTAGAGGCAAAGAAAAGTAAACAAGATGTCCCAGAAGAAGGGACAAAAACCATTGATGTACCCCCTCCTGCTGCTGCCAAGAAGGCTGGCGAGAAGACCCCTATGGCTCCGAGCAAGACTGTTTCTCTCTCTCCTCTGAGCGAGGTTATTGTCATATCACCAATAAAGACAACGTCTTTAGTTGACAATGCTCCTTCTCCTCTGAGGAGGTTAAAGAAAAGCTCTTCTAAGAGCCAAACTAGATATCCAAGACAAAACCAAACCAAACATAAGAAGAGATGAGGAAATATGCTTTTCGGGAAAAACCTTTAATTCATCACTGTGTTAGAATTAACATACACAAGACTACTTATAGACTACGAGTAGATCCACTAAGTATAATGTGATATTAGCCTTCAAGTTTCAACAGAATGTGATGCAGTCTAGTACCACCCATAAGAAGCTGCTCTTCCCTCGGTATCTGATCGAGTGGAAAAATCGAGCGTCCGTGTAGATACATTAGTTATTTTTATCTACTTCCAACCACAATACAAAAGACCTAAACTTGTAACTACACTCTTAAGGAGTATGGTGGTGAGTCTGGGTATCGAATCCTCAGGGAACTAGGACGAGTGAACGTGATGACAAAGGTAAGGTAGTTTAATCCTAAAGTTGATATTAAAATAAAATAAAAGAAAAAGATGATTGATTTTTGGATTTATCTATGAATTAACTAAATTCAATTAAATTAACCTACGCATGCAAAATTAACTAACTAAGAAGTAATTAATATGAATGAAGAAATGGGTTAAGAATACACTCCCCCAAACCCTAGTGTGTATGCCAGTACAAAATTAGTCATAAATTAGATAATTGATCAGACCTAGTCTTTAGTACTCCAAGGCATTACATATATGAGGTTCAAGCTCGCATCATACATAATCAAAGAATGAGTAAAGAAGTGTCGCAATAGTTCATGCGCGTTACATCCTTAAGCACCCCGGTTATGTAGGGAAAACAAGGTCAAAAGGTCTAAAATGGTTGTGAAACTATACAACACGATCTAATCACTTATTTAATTTAGAGGACAAATTTTATATCTATGCATACCACATCGGGTTGGGTTCATGCATCCCCACCCTTAAAAACTTAGCTTAACATGATTAAAATAAAAAAAAACTTAAAAATGAAAGTGCAAGAATTCATAACTAAATCTAGAAAATTGAGAACATGACTTGAGTTAGGATTAGAAAACTAGAGAGCAATAATTATTTTTATTTTTTTTTGGAAATAACCAAAACTTTATTGATGAAGGCAGAAAATCCCTACCTAGGTGGAATTACATAAAGAGAAACAAAGATCTGAGAAACAAAATTTAATGATTCAACTTCCTAATTAATGGGATGCCAAAGAGATCCATTATGTAAAAGCCCCTAATTGATTTTGGAAGATCCATCACTAAGTTAAAAATATTGAACTTCTTAGAAGAAATTCCATGATTTGCTAAAGAGTCTGCTACTCTATTGGCATCTCTCCAACAATGAGCATAAGATACTTGAACATCCATATCATAGATATCTTTTAATATATCTAGAAGAGACCAAGGAGGTTTAGGAATGATACCTTTTAGAATATTAATGATAACTTGAGAATCGGATTCAATCAACAAGTTATGGATGTTAAGGTCTTTGCAAATTTTAAGACCATTGAGGATAGTTAAACATTCGGCTTTGGTATTAGTCACACAACCTTCAAATGAGGAGAATGTTGTAATGAATTTTCCTGCTTTGTCTCTAAGGATACCCCCTGTACCTACAGCTCCAGGATTACCCTTAGATGCCCCATCAAGATTGAGTTTGAAAGAATGATCACAAGGAAAGGACCATTTAACTAACATTAAGGAAAATTTTGGAGGAACTGTAAGGATATTGAAGGTAGCCTTAATATCATCAAAAGAGTTAGATGGAGATTTGAAAGGTTTGGAATAAGAACAGGACTGAGTAAGAATGATGATATTTTTAATAATGAAATTGCTATCCATTTTATCTCCTTGATAAACACAACAGTTTCTGGACTCCCAAATTTCCCAGAGAATAATACCTGGCAGAATAAGGATAAGATATTGGAGAAAGTCATAATTCGAAGTTCTAAGCGACCATGAAAGCAACATTTGATTGAGAGAAGAGAAGTAGATCTTGATCCCAAAGAGTTTAGCAAAGTAATCCCATACAACTGAAGCAATAGGGCCATTGAGAAACAAATGATTGAAGGATTCTATATGTTTATTGCAACATCTACATATAGAAGCCTTCAAAATTCCTTTTTGTTGAAGAGTTTCATCAATTGGGACTATTTGGTGATAGCATTTCCAGATAAAGATAGAGATTTTTAGAGGAATCTCTTTATTCCAAATGTATTTGCAAATGATTGATCCATGTTTAGATTTTCTGATAGCATGCCATGCTGACTTAGAAGAGAAATCCCCATTGGATGTTTGAATCCAAATGAGCTTGCCATTTATCACCTTTGTGTGTTTCTTTGTCTCATCTCGAACACCAATAATTCATTTTAAATTGTGAGACTGAGTTACTGAATTCTAAAACCTGCAATTTAAAAACACATTACACAAACTGTTAGAGTTAGAGAAATTCCACCAGAGCTTCAAAGAAAAATCTTTGGTGATATCTGATAGATATTTGAAGTTTAGGCCCCCTTAATAGGATGGGTTACAAAGATTGTCCCATTTAATCCAGTGATGTCTTTTTCCATAATCTTTAGACTCTCCCCATAAGAAGTTGTTGAATAAAAAGTGGATGTAGTTGATGGTCTTGATGGGGGGCTTTAGAGTATCTAGGCAGTGAATAGGAATAGAGAACATAACTGCTTTAATGAGGACTTTTCTACCAGCAAAAGAGAGAAATCTAGCTTGCCAACTATGCACTTTAGATTGAATTCTTTGAATCAGGTCTTCATAGTAGCAGTGCTTATTCCTCCCATAGAAGATGGGACAGCCCAGATATTGAATGGGAATCGATTTCCTTTTAAACTTGGTGATCTCTTCTATAGCTTTAATCCTGCTCCTGTTAACATTGTGGTGAACTGTGAAACTGCCTTTAGAGTAATTAATAACTTGGCCAGAGGAATTTTCAAATAACTTCAAGAAGTTCATCAAATTTTTTAAGCTATTATTTTCTCCATTACAGAAGATGATGGTGTCATCTACAAAACTAAGATTACTGATGAGAGGGAAATTTTTAGGGTGGGAAAAAGGTTTTATTTTTCTAGACTGCATAAGTTTGTGGAGTCCTTGATTTAAAGCTTCATCTACAATAGTGAACAACCTAGGAGAGAGAGGATCTCGTTGCTTTAGGCCCTTAAAAGACTTGAAAAAACCAGCCATATGACCATTTATAACAATTGAAAACCAATTGTTAGAAACTAATCTCCAAATTCAATCAATCCATAACTCAGAGAAGCCATATTTCCTTAGAATTTTAGTGAGAAATAGCCATGATACCCTATCATAGGCTTTGGACATATCCAATTTTATGACCACATTATCACCATGGGATTTTCTTCTAATTAAGGACAATTAATTAAACTAACTATGAAAGCAGTAAAAATAATAAATTAAAATTACTTGCAATGGATGAATGATGAATCTTGAATAGATCTTTGAATCTTGAATAGTAGTCAAACTTCAAAACTAGGGTTCTTGGATACAAGAATCCTTTAAAAACTAATTACTAGCCTCCTACAACGTGAAGTAAAAAAACCTCTTTTCTTCCTACGAGGCTTTGCCCTTTTATATATCTCAAAAATGACTCTTCCCATGCCTCTACATATTTTACATCTAATAAAAAGGAATTAAATAAGAAATTTCAAGAGTTGAAACTCTTCAGCTTCCAGAATTGATTTCAATTTTGACTTTCTGTCTCCAACTTTAAATGGACATAACTTCTTCACGGTAGCTAGGATTGGGGTGCCATTGTTTTCAATGTTCTTGTAATTTAAAGATATTCAACTTTCTAGTTTTCCCCACCACCAGAACATATATGTAAAATTACAAAAATGCCCTTGAACTCCCCATTTCTTACTTTCTTTCACTATTTTGCATTCTCTTTCGCACTAATTTGCATGAAATACCAGTAAAACACATAAGAGATACACAAAATACGAAATACTTGCCAAAAAGATTTAGTAGCATAAATATAAGACAAATCCAAGCTATTTACAATGCACGGGATCATAAAAATACCTAAATTAAGGGGATAAATATGAAGAATTTATGCCTAATCAGTATCCACCAATCAGACTCGGGATACGAAATTCGTTCTTTTTCAGCAATAGAGTCGAAACTCCACAAATCAGTAGTAGATAAACCTCTATAAAGGGTTTAATATTTATGTATGGAACAAGGGTTTGACAAACTCAATAAATCATTCTAGGGACGAAGATGATTTGGAAAATATAAGTGCCTATTAAATAAAACAAAGAAAACTTTTGGATCAAGCATAGGAAATGATTTCTCTAAAAAACTTCAGTGAAAAAAGTCCAAAAGTGTCCAATTTATAAAGAAAACATTTCAAGGCAGCTGAAAATCATAGTGTCAACCTAATAAGGTCAATTATCATTCAAACGAAAGGCCTGTCTCATTTGAGCGATCTTCAATCGGACTTGCAATGGGTGCAACTCCATCCGATGAATAGGGATGCGGATATGCTAAAGTAAGCTTTTTTTACTCGTTAGTGATCTTATGAGTTTCGAGTCATTATGTTCGAACTGACAAGTGTCCCTGTCATCATTATGGATCTTATGCATCTTGTATTTCACTAGTATGTTGATCTTTTCATCATTGTATTTATTAAAAAAAATTTAATGTACTCACACTCGGAGGAGAACCTCACTCATCATTTGAAATTGAGGGACAATAAGTTGTATTCGATGTTCTCTAAATGCAATTCCTAGTCAAGGAAGTGCTGTTTCTGGGGAATATCATGTCAGAGGCAAGGATTTCCATTGATACTAGAAAAGTATCCATGGTGATGGAGCACAACGTCAAGAGATATTGGGAGCTTTTGAGGTTTTGCAAGACATTATCGCTGATTTATTTAGGATTTTTTTAGAATCACATATTGACCCAAAAAGAGATATCATTTGTTTGGGATGTCAAATTGTCAGTGAGCATTTTAGGATCTCAAGGATAAGCTTACTATCTTTTGGTTTCTTGCATTGCGTAGGGGAGGAATTGATTATATTGTATTTACGGATGCTTCACGTCAAGGTTTGGGTGGAGTTTTGATACAAGAAGAGAGGACTATAATTTATGCATCTCGAAAGTTGAAAACACGTGATAATGATTACCTAATTCATGATTTGGAGTTAGTAGCGGTGGTTTTTGCCCTTCGAATCTAGAGGCATTATTAGTTGGGAGAACGATTTAAATTATTCTCTGATAAAAAAAGTCTCCAGTATCTGTACATGTAGAGGTATTTGAATATGAGGCCCATGCGATGGCTGGAATTCATAAAAGACTATCACTTTTAGATTCAATATCATTCGAGGAAATAAAATGTGGTGGAAGATGCGCTGAGTCATATGCCAATGGATGCCTTAGCATCTTTATTTATGGAACTTTGAGAGGACTTTCCAGATTTATGGGCCGAGAGATGGAGTATGCTAAGAAATATGAACTTAGAGAATGTTTTATGGTAGTGGTCATGGTTACACCGATAATTATTGAAGGGGTAGTTCATCCCTAGTTGATGGATCCTTTAGATCAAAGAAAGGTAAAAGAGATATAAATGAGCAAACATGCTTCCTTTTCGATCTGATCAGATATAGGTTCAAGGTTTTGAGGATCACTAGTAGTGCTATAGGATCCATAAGTATGATGAGCATTCTCAATCGAGGCTCATGTATCACTGTACATGGTGCATCTTCGAAGGGATAAAATGGCCAACCAACATGAAGCTATCGTATTGGCGGGGTGGAATGAAGAGGGATATTTTTTACTATTTCCATGTTTGATACTTGTTAGTTGGTAAAGGTGAAGCATCAATGACCAACATAAGAGTTACAACCTTTAGAGATCCCTCAATGGATATAAGAAAGCATCTCCATGGATTTTATTGAACATTTATCGTAGTTGCAGCGTGGTTATGATCCTATTTGAGTTATTATGGATAGATTGACGAAGGTGGCCTATTTCCTACCCGTTAGGACTGATTACTCCGCATAAAAGTATACGAAATTATTCATGGATGAAATAGTAAGATTATATGGTGTGCCACTAGCTATTGTATCAGATAGGGGTAAACTTTTATCGCCCATTTTTTGGAAGGCATTCCAGTATGCAATGGGAGTTCAGTTGAGTTTGAGCATGGGTTTTTACCAATAGTCAGATGAAAATATGGAAAGTATGAATCAAGTTGTGTTCCATTTAAGTTGGACACCTCATGGATCCTTGTAGTTCCAATATCACAGTTGGTTATTAAAGCGTGCGTATATTTAATCCTCACCGGATTTTACGCTCAACAAATAAAATCACTCAGAACGGGAGGTAATACACGAGACATGCATGCATAAAGAGTAAATGGACATGGAAACTAGGTCGTGCACTTGTCACTAATGTAGAACGCTAAAAATAAAATGAAAAACATGTAATATCAATGAAAGATACCTTCATTAAGGGAGGCAAAATGTATTTTCACAAATTATCAAAACTATTATGAATTTTGAAAAAAGTTCACCCTAGGATCAAATAGGACTTTTATTCGGTTGTAAAGTAGGTTTGTGGTTGTGGTTTGGAAAGGAACGGATTATTTTCAGGTTCAAAGGCGTTTGGGCATAAAAAACTTGGGATAGTTGAAAATTGTGGGCAATTTCAAAATTAGAAAAATATTTCAGTAACAGGCATTGAATATAACAATGGGGAGAGTGAAAAAGGTTATTAAACAATATATACAAAACGAATCTTGTTCTTTCTTTTGTTTTCTTCTTTTTTCTCTTTTTCTCTTTTTCTTTTACTTTAACACTCTCACACTCTCATATGCATAATTACAACCACATAAGAAAAACATCATTTAATCCCAAGTATCATTCCAACAAAGGAAATATATAAGGTGAGGTCAAGGTCAATATGGGTAATATAACAAAGATGGTCTATGATCATTTTTGACAGTTTATTCAATTATCGAGTCAAAACAACCTTGAAAATCATGATCATGTAACTCATTTCATATATAAACTGAATTAATGAACGATCAATGAAAGAAAAGTAAGGTTACTGACGAATTCAACGTTTTCAAGGAAGAAAGAGAAGTATATAACACTCATAAATGAAGGAATGCATGAAGCTCACTAGGTGTAAGTATATACAATGTAACAAAAGATTATCGATTTATAAACGGCTTAAACCAACTTAATAGAATAAGAAAAGAACATGTGCTCATGGGTTCAAAGTTTAATTCATGAAGTTATTCATAATATCAATGATTTGAGGACTACGTCTAACAACTTCTAAAATAGAGAACATCCATCATTGAATTGTCTATTGGATCGGGCATTTATTGAATTTTATCATCGAAAACAAAAGAAAAATTCGCAACAAAGTGGAAAAAGATAAATATTTTTGAAAATTTTCATTTTTTTTCAACAAAAGCATGCTTGGAATGAATAGAGTATCTGGTTGGTTCATTCTTAGTATCACTGTCGAAAAATATTTTTTTTAACCACCTAATAATTAATTAAGCTAGTGTGAAAACATTTAACCTATTAATAGATATTATTTAATTTAAATTGTTAACACATTCAACATTCTCATGAATAAATAGAAAAAGAATAAAACACCATCTAACTGAAATATAAAGAAACTAGAATAATTATCCTAGTTAAATAAAATACAAACCATCACGATGTAATAATGCTAAATCCAACTAAAACAAAAATACTGAAACAAAATGAGCAAAATCTCTCTCAGACATAAATAAAATGAGAATGGGCGACACATACCCAAACTGAAATGTGTAGATCATAGAACTGAGATGATAGATGTGCAGGTGTCTAAATATGAGGACCTACAACTCCCACAATAGCTACAACATGTTAAATGGTCCGACAGTCTAGGCTTTGTATGCCTGTGGATGGACACCTAAAATAAAATACAATAAAAGAATAGAGACTTTGCAAAAGACAGGTTAGAGCCCGAGTGTAAAATATTTCAAAAGCAATTTAGCAAGTATTTAAAATACGATAAAGCAAACACTATGTACATGTTAGCTTTTCGATCCCTCACTTGAGATTCTCACCTCACAGCTATTGTCTTCACCTAACATACCTCAAAACTATTCTAGTTATCCCTATCCTGCCTACTAGTTCGAATGTATTCATTTGCTAAACTAATACTCATAGTGCCCATTCCTATTTCCCACGTAATATCATATTGAATATTTCCACATCTTTTATTTAGAATAGGAAGTTTCACAAATAAAGTTAAATGTTCCAATACTTAAGTTATTTAAAAATTTATTATCATCCTTACTTACGAATTTCACGCAGTAGATGATATCACAAGTATATACACATATTCATCAAACTATCATATATATACTAATACGGCACCCCAAAGGCTGACCCACGGTGCATGCATACTCTTCTATCAAGTCCATTACATCACGTATGAAATAAGGACTATCGGTTCGAAATCACTCGCAAACCATATAAATACAAATCACACATATTGAAGGCGAACATAGTTCCAAGCCTACGGGCTACGCACATACCTACGCACCCATATGAACGCCAACTTATCAACTCTTCGATAAGTCATTCCTAGGTTCTATGTCTTGAGGTACCAATCTAAAATCCCCCGAGTGGGGTCATCAGGATAAGGCTGTCCCCTTTCAAAATCTCATGCGATAGCAAGCAGCATAGGTATGTCATACACATCATAATAAATCATATAATAGGTATTCACACATCCCATTAAAATCAATAGGTATTTACACAACCCACTTATTATATTCCCAAGTGTATTATTTTTCTCATCACTACTTACAATATATTTATAAAATTACGAGTATTCTCTCTCTCGTAATATGCAAGGATAACTCACCGCTTCGAATCCTTTAAAGCATAATACCAAATAAATTCCAATAATTTTGCACTATACTGAATTCATTACATAATTATTTTATCTCACTCAATTTAATTAAGTCGCACAAATTGGAACAAATCCAAAATATGGAAATCCTGACACATTACTCGAACCAGAGCTGCATCTCGTTTGAACGAGATGATCTGGTCATTTGAGTGACTTCTCGCGAGATGCCTATCTCATTTGAACGAGGCTTCACACGACCTAGGTTGTTTCGTCTTCAACCTCTAGCACTTGCGTTTTTCCACCCTTTTTTATCCTAAAACCTCTACAGATCAAACCCAAACTTCCAACAATCAATACTAATTATTATTCTAAAATATAAAGATGATTTCTAATACTCTAGAATCATTAAATCATAATTAATCATCAATTAAATTCGAAATCCCCAATTTTCATCATAAGAACCCTAGTTTTCCAAATTTCAGTTTAAGAAATTAACCTTGATCCATTCATCAATATTAATCCAAATTTCATGGGTTCTAATATACATACATGAAGGAATTTAACTACTATCAATTCATTCCTCAATCATGAATTAATTCTTCCAAATTTCACCCAATTTCATATGCAATTCATGTGTATTATTCACCTACACTAACATCATCATAATTACTGCTACAAGTTTGCAATTTTAAACATTTACCTGTAGATTAAAGGTATGATCCATTGCAAAAGATTATATAGGTGCGATCCCCTCTTTTCAATCTCGCGGTCGTGGTGTTTGTGGTGTAAACGGTGTAGGAATGGAGGTTCTAGCCTTAGAAATCTCTCCTCCCTCTTCCTCCTTGTGCCTCTTTGTTGTTAAAAACTGATAAACCTAATCTCTCCCCTCTACATGATATATTAACCTTGTAATTTTCTTCATTAATAATTCTCCAAAAATACAAATTACCAAAACGAGCTCCTGGGACGTCGACTTGGCCTAAAACTGTCCCGAAACCCAAACTAAGCCCCCGGGTTGACTTTTCTGAATATCTTGACCCTTCCGGACACATTGGTGCACTCTAAATGACCATTTGGGTGAATTATAAATAATTTAATTTTTTTATTCCATTAAATTAGTCCTAACACGACTGACATGCGAGTCCCGACTTAATTACCATAATTTCCATATTTTTTACTCGTGACAATTTTCATAACACAATCATATTCGTAATCATATATAACTTTATTCGCTCAGTAATATTCAATATAATTCTCATTAATAAATACTAACTCCAGTCTCACTAGTTAATATTTATTTTAATTCGGATTAATTATTAATTAATTTTCCATATTTAATTTAATTAATCCATATATCTAAAACTCATAAAAATATGGGGTGTTACATACTTCCCCACTTACAATAGAATTTCGACCTGAAATTCGAAAAATAATAGTATACCTGGTAAAAATAACTCTGGATATTTCTCGTGCATCTCAGCCTCGTGCTCCCATGTAGACTCCTCGACATTATGGTGCTCCTACTGGACACGCGCAAGTGGAACTACTTTCGACCTCAATCTCCTCTCGCTATGGTCTAAGATAGCCACCGATATCTCCTCATATGAACTATCAGGATGTAAGTCAATCTGCTCGAGTGCAATATGAGTGTGATCCAACTCATCCCGAAAGTACCACCTCAGTGAAGACATGTGAAACCCATCATGAATACGGTGCAACTGCTCCAAAATCCAAGTCTATACACTATTGATCCAATCCTCTAGATCATAGGAAATGGCCCCACGTATCTCGGTGCCAATTTCCCCTTCTTTCCAAACCTCTTAATCCCCTTCATAAGAGATACTCATAGTAGCACCTGGACCCCTACACTAAACTCCCGAAAGAACCAATTAGCATTAGCATAGATTTTTTGTCTGTCCTGGGCTACCCGTATGCGACTCCGAATCATCTAAATCCTAGCCGACATATCCTGAATCACCTATGGCCCAAGTAGCTTGTTGTCACCCACCTCTAGCCAATAAGCAGGAGAATGGCAAGATCTTACCATAAAAAGCCTCAAATGGTTCCATTCCAATCATAAACTAATATGAGTTATTATATGCGAACTCCACCAATAGAAGTTACTGCTCCCATCTCCCCCTAAAATCAAGGACATATATACACAACATATCCTACAGCATCTGATTCGTTCGCTCATTCTCCCCATTAGTATGTAGGTGGTAGGTCATACTCAACTGCAGCTCGATGCCCATAGCCTCCTGAAAGTTCTCCCAAAAGTGAGACATAAAAATCTTGTCCCGATCAGAAATAATATCAAAGGGAACCCCTTGTAATTTCACTATCTCCGTGATGAATAACTGGGCATACTGTGTCATCGTATAATCCATCCTGACTGGAAGAAAGTGGTCTACCTTAGTCAACCGATTCACTATCACCCATATGGAATCATGACCCCTCTGAGAAGTAGGCAACCCTGTGATGAAATCTATGGAAATTCTCTCTCATTTACATATTGGAATCTCTAGTAGTTGAATAAGCCATGATGGGTTATGGTGGTCCACCTTTACTAGCTGATAGGTGTTGCACCTTGAGAAGAACTCGACAATGTCCCTCTTCATTCCACTCCACCAATACTCTCGCTTCATATAATGTACATCTTATCCCCGTCGGGATGTACCGTTAATCGATACCCATAAGACACTGTCATCACTGCATATCGCAGATCCTCCCCCTATGGAATAACCAGACGTCCATTGAAGCGTAAGACTCTCTCGGAACTCAGTGAGTAAAAATTTATTCCCTCTGCTAGAAGGTGTCGAATCCTCTCTTGACAAAAGGGGTTTGTTGCCTGAGCCTGTACCACTCTCGTCACAATCTGGGGTGTAATGGTCATAAATGACATAAATGATCGGGCAACTGCATCTGGATGTCCCAACTCCTTCCATTTTGTCTTCCACACATCGACCACCTGACCTGCTAGCCTATGGCTCAACACAATAGCTAATATGTTAGCCTTCCTTGGGTGGTACTGGATTTCAAACTCATAGTCCTTCATAAATTTAAACCACCTACACTGATGAATATTCAACTCTCTCTGAGTGAACAAGTATTGCAGTGACTTTTGATCTGTGTATAGATAAAATTTCTCCCCCAAGAGATAATGTCTCCAAATCCAAAGTGCAAACATGACTGCTGCTAACTCCAACTCATGGGTGGGGTAATTATTCTCATGAGGCTTATGCTTGTGGGAAGCATAAGCTATAGCCTGATCCTTCTATTATAATACTCCACCAAGACCCTATAGTGATGCATCAGTAAAAACGAAGTACTCCACACTTTCCCTGAGGAGTGCTAGTATGGGTGCTGATGTCATCTCTTCTTTCAGTTCATCGAATGCCAACTAACATGCATCATCCCAAACAAATTGTACACCCTTACGGGTCAGATTAGACATCAGACCCACAATTTTTGAGAATCCTCGAATAAATCGTCTATAATAACCTACAAAACCCAAGAAACTCCTCACCTCCATTGGTGTCGTGGGTTATCCCCACTCCCTCACCGCTCACACCTTGCTTGGGTCCATCAATATCCCCCTCTCTGATATGATATGGCCCAAGAACTGTACCCCTCACATCCAGAACCACATTTTTCAAACTTTGCATACAACTCATTCTCCCGTAAAGTTTGCAGAACCCTATATAGATGCTCAGCATGCTCCTCCTCAGTCCGTGAATAAATCAGGATGTCATCTATGAAGATGATGACAAACTAATCCAAGAACTCCCTATACACCTTGTTGATCAAGTCCATAAATACTGCTGGTGCATTAGTTAGCCCAAATGGCATAACCCGATACTAGTAGGTCCCATATCTCATCAGAAAGGCACTCTTACACACGCCCTACTTCCTAATACGTAGCTGATGGTATCCCAATCTCAAATCTATATTTGAGAAGTATTTTGCTCCACTCAGTTGGTCGAATAAGTCATCGATGCTAGGTAACGGATATTTATTCCATATGGTGGCTTTACTCAACTCTCGATAGTCTATTCATAGTCGTAAGGATCCATCCCGCTTCTTCACAAACAGAACTGGGTCACCCCAAGGTGAGGTACTCCTATAGATGAATCCCTATCCCAATAACTGCTCAATATGATCCCGTAGCTCCCTCCTTTCTATAGGAGTTGTACGGTACAGCGCACGAGCTATCGATAATGTGCCCGGTGCCAAATTAATCACAAACTCTATCTCCCTACTCGACAATAGCCCTAGTATGCCCTGAAACATGTCAACAAACTCGCACACAATCGGAATCGAATCAAAGGAAATTACAACTCCCGTAGAGGTCTCCTCCTCTATATAAAACAAGTGAGTGGAATATCATCCCTCGGGGCGAGGCATCGCTACTATAAACATCTCCTGACTAGGGATAGTGAAAATAATGATGTTACTAAATCAATCGACTATGGACCTATACGCGAGTAGCCAATCCATACTAATAATAGCTTCGTACTCAAACATGTCTAAAACAAGCATATTGGTAGGCAAAGTAAGACTCCAAATCACTCTAACCACACCCAGACATATAAATAAAATCATCAACTCATTACCCAATGGCGAGTCTACACAAGTCATAGTACTGTCAATTGTGTCTAATAACCATGTGGCCGATGAAAATCTAGTGGCTATAAAAGAGTGTGAGGCCCCCGTATCAAACAAAATACATCCCATAGACCCATGGATAGAAAACATACCCTCAACTATGGGAGAAGACTATGGAGCTGTTTCCTGGTGGATGTTGTAAACACGTCCATACTGTAGCTATCCCTGTTGAATTGGGGCTGATGGGATGGAAGGCAAAGCTGGAACTGACGCTAGTGCTGGGAGAGTGGCTGGGAACATAGGTCATTGGGGATCCTAATAAACACCATGATAATACTGTAGGGCCCTTCCCTTCTTTAGACACTCCTGACATTTATGATTAGCTTTTCCACAGGTAAGGAGTTTACCAACAAAGTTTCCCCCTTTTTGTCCCTACTGGCCGTTACCACCTCTCCTTTGGCCCTGGTGGCCCTGTTGAAACTGTTGCTGGCCCTAGTGGCCCTGTTGTCCTTACTATCCCTGATGGTCATGTCAAACTTGGTGGCCATGACTGGAACCTCCCTGTCCATTACGAAATCCCCTTTATCTGAATCTCTTAGCAGAATCCCCCAAATGGAAACCCTGCTCACTCTGCCTCTGCTGACTCTGAGCTGATTGTGCCTCGCTGGCATTACTTCGCATGTCCTTCCCCACTGGATGGACTCACCTCCTCGCTTTCTCCCCTTAACAAGTAAGTTGTGATCCTGGTAGTGTAGTAAAGAAGCATTGAGTACATCTTTATAGGACTGTAAGGACAGGTTACCCAGAAGATGATGTCAAATCCTCGAGGTCAGGCCATCCATAAACATTTGTATCTTTTTTGTTTTAGTAGGCACCTCATCTGGTACAAGGTTTACTAGTCTAGTAAACTTCTCCTCATATTCTGCTATAGTCTTCCCCTCCTAGATGAGTCCAGTAATTTTTGCCTCATCTCAGTCTGAACGGAGGAAGGAAAATATTTGCTGTCAAACCGCACCCATAAGTCCTAAATCGGCATAACATCATGCTCATCCACTGTAGTAGTGGACTCCCACCACTTTAACGCTTGCCCAACTTGCTTGAAAGTATCTATTATCTGCCTTTGCACATCCGTGCACTCATACATCCTCAAATGCTGCTGGATATCTTTCTTCCATTGGCTTGCTACAACCACATCCGAACTCCCCTGGAACTTTGGGGGATGTGCCTTCTAGAAGGCATATCTTACTCACTCCTAAGTATAAAGGAATGCATGAACCAGCGGTGGCGCCACTGCTTGTTCTTGTGGTGGAGCCTACTGAATTACAACTAGTGCTGGATTAACCGCCTGAGAAATGATGACAGCAACTTCGACAACATTTATTATACCCTGAGCCTGGGTTCATTGTGACTCGGGTTGGACATTCCTGGCCCTTGGTGCACGTCTGGGAGGCATCTGAAACGAGAAAGAATTTATAAGTCCGCAATTATTAAATCTCAAATAGCTAAAGGCGTAATCACATAATCAATAATGCAACAATCCTAATAATAGGGCTCTATATCGAAGAACGCTAAGCTGAAAACATAATAAGCTGTACATATCCTAAAATACTCTAGGACCTGATACTCTGATAGCACTGGTGACACCCCTCCCAATTAAATATCGGGTGGCCAGGCCTTTACAAAATTTAAAACAGAGTATCCGGTTGGTTGATTCTTAGCATCACTGTTGAAAAACATTTTTTTAACTACCTAATAATTAATTAATCTAGTGTTAAAACATTTAACCTATTAATAAATATTATTTAATTTAAAATGTCAACACATTCAACATTCTCATGAATAAATAAATAAAGAATAAAACACCATCTAACTTAAGTATAAAGAACCTGGAACAATCGTCCCAGTTAAATAAAATCCAAACCATCACAATGTAATAATGGAAAATCCAATTGAAACAAAAATACTGAAATGAAATGTGTAAAATCTCTCTCAAACATAAATAAAATGATAATGGACGACACATGCCCTATGTGAAATGCCTAGATCATAGAACTGAGATGATAGATGTGGAGGCGCCTAAATATGAAGACCTGCAACTCCCGCAATCACTGCAGCACGTCAAATGGTCCGACAGTGTGGCTGGACACCTAAAATAAAATACAACAAAAGAAAAGAGATTTTGCAAGAGATGGGTCAGAGCTCGAGGGTAAAATATTTGTAAAATAGTTTAGCAAGTATTTAAAATGCGATAAAGGATATATTATGTACATGTTAGATTTTCGATCCCTCACTTGAAATTCTCACCTCTCGACTATTGTGCACGCCTAACGTACCTCTAAACCATTCTGGTTATCTCTATCCCACATACTAGTCCGAATGTATTCATTTGCTAAACTTTTACCCATTCGTATTTTGCCACGTAATACCATATTGAATATTTCCACATCTTTTATTTCGAATAGGAGGTTTCACAAATAAAGTTAAGTGTTCCCATACTTAAGTTATTTAAGAATTTATTATCATCTTTTTTTACAAATTTCACGCAATAGATAATATCACAAGTATATACCCATATTCACCGCACTATCATATATATACTAATGCGGCACCCCAAAGGCGGATCCGCGATGCGTGCATACTCTCCTATCAAGTCCTGATACATCACATACGAAATAAGGACTATCGGTTCGGAATCACTCGCAAACCATATAAATACAAATCACACATATTATAGGCGATTGTTTTTCCAAGCCTACAAGCTACGCACCCATATGACTGCCAACTTATTATTTACCGATAAGTTGTTCGTAGGTTATACGTCCTGAGGTACCAATCTAAAATCTCCCCAGTGGGCTCATTAGGATGAACTGTCCCCTTTCAAAACCTCCTACAATAGGAATAAGCATTGATATGTCATACATATAATAATAAATCATATAATAGGCATTAGCACATCCCGTTAAAATCAATAGGTATTTGCACAACCCACTTATTATATTCCCAAGCGTAGTATTTTTCTCATCACTACTTATAGTATATTTATGAAACTACAAATATTCTCTCTCTCGTAATATCCAAGGATAACTCACCACTCCAAATCCTTTAAAATATTATACCCAAATAAATTTCAATAATTTTGCACTATACTGAATTCATTATATTATTATTTTATCTCACTCAATTTAACTACGTCGTACAAATTGGAACAAATCTGAAATCTGAAAAACCTGACATATCGCTCAAACCAGAGATGCATCTCGTTTGAACAAGATGAGCTGGTCATTTGAGAGACTTCATGCGAGATGCCTATCTCACTTGGTCGAGGCTTCGTGTGACCTGGGCCGTTTCGTTTTCAACCTCTAGAAGTTGCATTTCCCCCCCCATTTTTTATCCTAAAACCTCTACAGATCAAACCCAAACTCGCAACAATCAATACTAATCATTATTCTAACATATAAAGATGATTTCTAATACTCCAGAATCAATAAATCACAATTAATCATCAATTAAATTTGAAATCCCCAATTTTCATCATAAGAACCCTAGTTTTCCAAATTTCAGTTTAAGAACATAATTTACCGTGATTCATTCATCAATATTAATCTAAATTTTGTGGGCTCCAATCTACATACATGAAGGAATTAAACTGCTATCAATTAAGTCCTCAATCATGAATTAATTCTTCCAAATTTCACCCAATTTCATATGCAATTCATGTGTATTATTCACGTACACTAACACGGACATAATTATTGCTAAAAGTTTACAAGTTTAAACACTGACCTATATATTGAAGGTCTAATCCATTGGAGAAGATGATATATGTGTGATCCTGTAACACCCTATAATTTTTAGGATTTAGTATTTAATTATTTTTAGGAGATATAAAAATATTTAAATTGGAGAAACTTAAATTTATGATTTGGAAAATTTATTTAAGTCGGAAGGATTATTTATATTTGGCTACTTTAAGCTTAATTGTTCGAAATTTTGTGTGTCGCATTTTGAGGTCAAAATTTGAGAATGTTATAAAGTATTTCGGATGAAAAATCTGAGTGCACGGTTGAGTCCGGATGGGTCGAGATAGTGAGAAAAGAGTATTCGGGGGTAGTAATCGGTTCTCGGGGCATTTTTGGGCTTAGTCAGGCTCACACGGTAGTATTTGGGCCATTTTAATTAGGCCCATGTGACTAAAAACGGTATTTGGGGTTTTAAACCTAATTAAGGGAGTGTTGAAAGATAGTTAACACAATTATAAACTTAGGTCTTTGATAGAGAAATAGAGGAAGAAAATTAAGAACAAATTGGGGACTTTTTGGAGACATATCGAGGGACAAATTGGTTGTTCTTCATCTACCCTTTCTCTGCACCAATGGATCAGACTCTATGAACTATTAGAGGCAAGTGGTTAACTGTTGTGATTCTTAAATATATGATAATCAATTCATATCATGGGAGGTGTAAACAAAAATTCATTTTGGGCGGGTTATTGCATGAAACTAGGTTTTTATGAAATTGAACATGTTGTGTTATTTAATAGTTCAATTGATGTTATAGGAGCATTCAGTATTGATTGGTATTATAACTATAATAGAAAATATGTATTAGAGATGAATTGATGGGGATTATAAAATCAGATTTTTGAATTTCAATTGGGATTGTACCGTAGGAATTCGTTTTCTTGGGTTGATGATAACTCGTAAAATCATTGATGCTAAAAGGTTTAGATGATGATTATAGTTCACAATAGAGGTAAAAGGATGATAAATATGTAGGATTGATATTGGGATTTGGGAAAAGAAAGCTTGGATTTTAGTTAATGGTTAAACAAAAGATCAGAGAAGAAAGGTAACTAGTCGATCGATCGATCAATCCAAGGAATCGATCGATCGAGGGTCCCAGATTTTTGGTACATTCGATAGTTTTATATATAAGGGAAAATTAATTTAAGATTTATTCCCCTACTTTATATTTTGTGAGAAATGCATACGTAGCACATATTTCTTAGCAATTATAAGGGGATATAATTTGATTTAGGAGGATAATGATTGGATGTCTCAAGAGATGAATTTGGGAAATAAATTTTAGTATTAATTTCAGACCGAGGGAAAATGTTCGGGTGTTGTAGTTGAGTGACACTACATTATTAAATGAATTGAGATGTAATTAATTAATTAGGGGCGGAATATGGAATCGGTTATTAACGATGGTACGGGCCAATTGAGCGAGTCCGGGCATATTGGTTAGGTGACACCAAGTATTAAATTCATTGATGTGTAAATTAATTAAATTAGAGTCGGATCATAGACCAGGGGAGGTAATAAATTAATTAAGAAGAAAATTATTTAACTTGAGTCGGGCCATAGACTTAGGAATATACATGCTAGTGTTATGGGTGTTAGTGCACGGTAAAGCTGGGATTTATATTATATATATACGGTGTGGTGATAGTATATATATGTATGTACCTTGCGTGTGATATTAAATATCAGTGACTAGATATTTATTTAAATTATGTACTCTAGTGCTATCAAGGGAGGTTCCACGATGTGGGTGAATTCCCTAGCTTGAGGAGTAGGTAGAGTATATCCCAAGGTCATAGCGTTCGGTATATGGGTGAGGGGCTTATCTCACTTTCACGCAGTAAATATGACCCCCTCCAACGTTTATGTTTTTGGCCAAGTTCGCGAGAGAGTCCTACTTGGGGTAACTAGGTTACGTGAGCACACCTAGTGGGATAGCATTTTAGAGGAATCATCCAACGAGGGTATACTCGAAAGGATGGATATGCATAGGACACATGTGTGAATGTTGTGGTATAATTACGTATATAATAGTATAGAAAATTATATACGAGTATTAAATACATGTTGCGAGAATGAATGTATTTTATATAACTAGTGAGACTGTTAAATAGTTTATTTAAAAAGGATAATTTATGGAAGACAAGCATGGGATTGTTGTATTATAAATTTTACGTATATGATGGGAAAAATATTATATACGGCATTAAATACATAGGTGAGAAATTGTATTTAGTTTATATAACTTGTGTCACAGTTATATGATAATATTTAAAAGGAATTAATAAGGTTAATTGGAGAGATAACTTATAACCCATGAATAATAATATTCGGTTTAGAGTAGGAAGGAAAGGGAGGGTTATACTCGGACTAGTTGAATAGTATAGTATAACTAGGTGGGGTTAAGGTAACCGTTAGGTGTGCACATTGGTGGAGGGGTGAGTATGTCCTCGAGAGAGTGCGACACTAACTTAAATATAAAGCGCATTCATACATTTTTAATTACTGCAGTTAATTCACTTGTTAAATATTTTCAAAATGTTTTGGGTTCTAACCCTTGCTATAAAAATTATTTTTAAAACCTTTTAGGTGTCCAGCCATAGGGATGCCATGATTGTTATTCTCTTCCAGGGACACGGAGCTGCGGAAAATGTGGATGCTAGCAGGAGCTTGGATTAGATGCATCATTCATTCTTTCCTAGAGTAGAAATCATCTATCAGTTTCAGTTTTACTTAGGGCTTGTCGCCCAGAATTTTCAGTATAGTTTTCAGATTCATTTATTATTGTTGGATGATTGTTATTGGATTATTTACTTTGGTGGACGTTGGTTTATTTGAAAAATAGTTTAATTCTTTATTCAGTTGATTTAATTTAGTCGTTTTGTATGACTCATATTATTTTTTCGCATGTTATTGTTTCGTTTAAATAAAAAGATAAAAATTTGTCACCGGCTTTTTGGAATACTAGGTGGTTAATAAGTTTTAAAAAAGGTTTTCGGCAGTGATGCTAAGAATAAAACAACTGGGATTCCAGTTTTAATATGGTATAAGACTGATCACCCGGTATTTTATCACGCAGGGTGTCATAGATCCCCTATCTTCGATCTATGCGGTGGTGGTGCTCGTGGTGTAAACGGTATTGCAATGGAGGTTCTAGCCTTAGAAACCTCTTCCCCTCTTCCTCCTTTGTCCTCTCTGTGGTTAACAACTGATAACTCTAATATCTCCCCCGTACATGATATATTAACCCTTTAATTTTCGTCATTATTAATACTCCAAAAATACAAATTACCAAAACGCCCTCCTGGGATGTTGGTTTGGCCTAAAACTATCCCGGGACCCAAACTAAATCCCCGTGTAGACTTTTCTGACGATGTCGAACCTTTCAGACATATTGACGCAATCTAAATGACCATTTTGATGAATTGTAAATACTTTATTTTTTTATTCCATTAAATCAGTCCCAACACGATTGACTCGCGCGTTCCGACTTAATTACCGTAATTGCCGTATTTCTTACTCGCGACAATTTTCATAAATTCACAATCATATATTACATTATTTTCTCAGTAATATTCAATATAATTTTCACTAATAAATAATAACTCTAATCTCGCTAGTTAATATTTATTTTAATCCTGATTAATTATTAATTAATTTCCCATATTTAATTTAATTAATACAATATTTAAAACTCATTAAAATACGGGGTGCTACAACTCGTCCACTCTCATGTCACTAAGACGACATACAACACGGCTCTCTCACTATCACTAAGTTCTAAGTTCTATATAGGTAACGAGTTATATCTCTCTGCTCGACAATAATCACAATGCATCCTGAATCACATCAGTAAAATGTCCCTACGCACCGGGATCAAACATAATAAGAAAACATACTCACCGAAGTCTACGATACCATTCTCTCTCTCTCTCTCTCTCTCTCTCTATATATATATATATATATATATATATATATATATATATATATATATATATATATGCAGCTCAACCCTCCTTCAGGTGATACCTCAAAAAATAAAATATCTCACTCTAGATTAACAAGCACGATAGTGTTATCACACAATCTACTACCGCTCAAACCCTCAGTATCCAGTCACCACACCTAATCATGATAAACATTACTTTCCTAAATCTCATAAGTAGAAAATAATAACATAAAAATACTCTTTGTGCGAGCACCTTCTCCGTACAGGTGACACCGAAGGGCCCCGCTATCCTATGATAATAAATCATATATATACACAATAAGGTTATTACGACCAACGTACCCGCTAAATACGTCTCACTCATGAGTTCTGGTGATAATAATATTACGTATGATGCCCCCATGTCATTTAAAAATCTACTCCATACTCATAGGATAATAAATAAAATTTACCTCCAAGTGTTAGTTGCATCGCGTAGTCGATGGGTTCCTGAACGTAATCCTCGTGTTCGAACTACTCCATGACCTGTTGCAATGGTTGCACATCCAGAACCTCATCTTGTGGTTGTCCCTGCCTCTCTTAGGATACTCTCTATTCCTATGTCCTATCTCTCCAAAAATAAAACATTTTCTAGGAAATCCTCCCTGCCACTAATCTTGTCCTTGCTGGCCTCCCCTGCCATTCCCTTATCCCTAGCGGCACTGAAGAATGAAATGTTATTGCTGCTATTGAGGACCCTGCTAGTCCTTCCTGATCTCATCAATCTTTGGTTGGTAAACTTGGGACTTAAATCTCTTAGCCCTATTCCCCGGTCGAAAGCCTCACTCCTGCGACTTTTGTTGTGCCCCACTAGCATCGTTATCATCTTCCTTCCCAGTCTAACAGATCTCAATTTCTCGTTATGGATAAGTTTAATATAGGTGTACCTACTCTCTCACATAGAACACCTTTCTCTGTCATCTCCTATCTCTGGCCCCACTAGCCATGTCAGTGGGTCCTTATCTTGGACCTAATAAACTTAGCTCCAAATGCTACCCCCATTGTCCCTTTGGTTCTGCTAGCCCTATGGAACTCGATACTAACCATGACTGAATCCACTATCACTTCGTAGGACTTCCATTGATCTCAATCATTTAAGTGGGTCCCCTACTGGGTATAACCTCTTGTAGTACTTCCTTAACTCCGTTTAATCAAGTATTTCTCTTCAGTTAGGTTCTCCATCCCTCTTGGCTCCCTACTAATGGAAGCATTGATATAAACCTATGACCTTGACGACATTGGCACTAGTCAACCCAGTTGAATTTACCATCCACACTTGCGTATTCTAAACACGAGTTCATTATCGACTTACGGACCCTTTTATATTCTCCACATCCTCTTCGTCGGGTACAAATTTTCCTAAACTAGTCAACTTCTCACTCATGATCGGTCTCTATCTTACGCATTTGATAGGTCCCAAAACTCCATTTGCATCTCTATCAAAAAAGTAGATGTAAGAACCTACGGTCAAACCATACCAAAATTTCTCGTTTAATTCCATATATACTTGTCCATATGTGGTGACTGACTCTCATCACTCAACGCATCTTCTAGGAGCTAAAAATTGACCCCAAATTTAATCATGGGTACCGCTGCACTCCACCCAACACAATTTCCCTTGGATTCTATCCTTCCATTTGCCCATCACACTTCTTCTCTACCCCGAATCCTTATAGATGGCTCTTCAAAAGAGTACTTTTGACTTCCCCACCCCCCATCGACTATGTTGGGTGAGTTTGAAATTGCACTACCATTATATATGACAGTGCTTGAACAATAATCATGTTGAATTCTATCGCGATCATAATTTCTAGAATACTCTATGTATTCTGAGCCTCTCCTCTCGCAGTCCTTCTAAAGGCCTTAGTTGGTCTTCCGATAATATTCAATGTATGAAGCCCAACCGAACTCGTATATGAATCACCTCAACTGTACTTAATAGCAAGAGAATGTAATTAGCATTTGTAGAGGAATACAATAGTCCTATAATAAGGATCTATATCAAAGAACACTACGCTGAAATATAAAAATCCGCACAGATCCTAAGGACACTAGAACCCAATGCTCTGATACCATTGGTGACACCCCTCCTATTTTAATACTAGGTTATCAGTCCTTCATAAAAAAAATAGGAATCTCATTTGGTTCATTTTTAGCATCACTGTCGAAAACCTTTTTTTAAATTACTAACCACCCATGTTTTAAATAAACTAGTGTCAAATTTTATCTTTCATTAAACAACAACATGCGTAAATAAACACAATCATCGAACCATCCACGAAGTAGTAATATGAATCCATCACAAGATAAATATTAAATAAAACAATACCGAATAAACCATCGGTTTCCAAGTCTAATACAAAGTCCAAGAAAATATAAACCAGAGTGGACAGTCTGAACTGAAATAAAAGAATATAACTGAAGGGGGAAAAATGCCCGAATGAAATAACTGAACTGCATCCTACACTAGGAATGAATTTACTCAAGAGTCTAATTCAAATCCTGTAAGTATCCACAAGTTCTTCAGCTATGCATCCCTCGACTAGATCATTTGTCGGGCATCCCTCTGGATGGACACCTAAAAGGGTTTGAATTTTTTTTGCACCCGGGTTAGAGCCCAAGAAAATATTTTGAAAATATGTTGCTAACATTTAAATCACTGTTTAAAATCAGTTATTGATTACACTTGTTGGTTCAACCTACACTCCCTTGAATTCATCCCCTCTCAACTAATGTGAACACCCAACGACATCTACCTAGCTATGCTACCCAGCCTAACTCGGTCTCATTAATAACTATCTAACCCTAAAAGTTTTAGCTCCCCCATACTGCCCATACAGTACGCCACAGTATTCCCTTAATTATCATTAAGTCCTTAGTTAAATTTCTCTTTAACTCCCTCGTACCAACCATACAGTATGCTATCGCAATACTAATACTTTACATTACTCGTATGCTATTATTCAACCATAATTAACAGTTTTACTTATGTTATCATTAATCTATAATAAACATCTCACATATGTTATCATTAACCCATAATTAACATCAAATCATTAAAAGATTTCATTAAGTTGCTCAACTTAATTCATCTTTAGATATACACTATCTAACTTTACTACTATCACACATTAAGTAGAGTATCTCATAATTAATTCACTTTTTAGATATACACTATCTATCTTTTCTACATCACACACAAGTAGGTTAAACACATATGTATATGTTTATCACACATATAATATATACAACTATAGAACCTCCAGATTGGCCCTTCATGATGCGTTATACTCTGTTATCAAGTTCATGTATCTCTCGCACAAAATCAAGGACTATTGGTTCGGCATGACTCCTTGAACCCCCATTCAAATTCACATAATGGAGGCAAACATAGCTCTAAGCCTTTCGGATACGCACATACCTAACGTACCCAAATGACCTATCAGTCCCACTAATACATAGACATAGTGAGGCACCCTAAGTTCTATATTATGGGGCACAAATCCAGACCTCATTGGAAATGTCAAGGTGGGATCGCCCTTTGTGTGGGACCTCCATGATAGCAAGAAGTGTAGGTAAGTTCACACATAAAAAACCACATAATAGGTATACACACATCTAATCCATATGTCGCATATAGGCATACACACAACCCATAAATATAATCTATATAAGTATGCATTCAACCTATAGACATAATCCATATAGGTATACCCTCAACTTATAATATAATCCTCATAAGTTTACGCTTAACCGATAATATAATCCACATAGGTATACACATATAATTTGCACCTAATATGTCTCTCGAATACTTAACATACTAATCCATATACGAAAATAACCCTCTATCATATTTTCTCGAGTATTATTCTGTACCCAAAGGGCCGTAGTTACCACCTGATTAAATATCAGTAGCAATTACAGTCCTACGTTACTGTTCGGAATCATAGGTTCACTCATATCTCCGTGATCCGTTCTCATTCTCCCGAATTCACTTGCATTGCAATTTATGCCTAATTAACCTTTTCCATAATTCTCCTCACTTATGACTAAGTCCCAACCTTAAAATTGGCCTAGGTGATTATTATATCTCTCACTATAATCTGAAGGCATCCCAAAAGTCCCCCGATAATTTCACACAAGTCCTAGGCTTAAAAAGGGAAAACTTCCAAAATCTGGGAATTCTAATCAATTTGCCCAAAGGCCGAATTGATTCTCTTTCCGAATCTATTCACCCTTGGGTCGAATCTATTCGAAAAGTGTCAATTCTCTTCTTCCTTTCGTTTTTGCGATTTTCCACCATTCCAACTTTCTCATTTTTTCATGAAAGTTAACCAAATTTCAATCCAACATTTCTTAACATCATATAAGTGTATATGAATGATTTCTAACATAAATCTAACATTAAATAATCATGAATTCTATCCAAGAACCGATTTTCTTTTCAAAATCCTTAAAACCCTAGTTTTCATTGTTCTTCATCTTTTTCAATTAAAAACCTAAATTTCTCCCTTTATTATCATCATATATATTATGATTTCATATTACTCACATACATAGGTTCAATCCACATTCAATCTTAAACCAAGATCATGTGTTTAAATCATTAATTTTCTAAGAACCTCATTTAAAATCATCAAATAATAAACCCTACAATACATGGGTATTATAACCTTTTAGAAACAAGAAAGATAAACACTTGCCTTATGATATGGAGGTATAATTTCATTTCTCAGATGATGGAGTCGATCCCTCCTCAATCCAATTACGATTATGATAACTTTGGTGGGGAGAACAAGTGTTACACCTCAAAAAAAGCCCTGCACCTCCTCCCTTTTGGCCTTCTTCTTCTTCTCTAATTTGGATTACCATAGCCTCTAACTCCAAAGGGATTATACGGTCTTTTAATTTTCGGAGTTCTCTAATCCACAAACTCCTAAATGACCGAAACACACTTAAACGGTGCCGAGTTGGTCAACAATCGCCTCAGGACCCAAATTATACATATGGGTATACTATTTCGACTATTTCGACCCTTTAGGAATCAACCATGACCTTTTAATATTCGTTCAAGCCACTTTATAACAATATCTTATCTTGACATCAAAATAGTCTACACGTGACCCTCGGTTGAGTTCTAACGCGATCCCATCGATATTACTCACTACGACGTATAATGATTTCCACACAAATTGTTCCATCAATAATAAATCCTTTTCTCCTAAAAATATTTAATTCCATAAAATTATGGCACACGTGTAATTTAAGGTTAAACCCAAATAACCTAGATAATTATCGAATTAATTAAATTCCAAATACTAAAAAATATAGGGTATTACAAGGTTATACTCAACCACCCTACTAATTGCAAGTTAATTATTCTCTAGGTTTCGCCACCGATCTACTAGTGGTATAAAATTAATACACTGGACTTCGTTTTAGGATTACACAGCTGTATCGGCCTTAAATCATAATATAACTATCAACTCTTAGTTATAATCACGTATACTTACAATAACTACGATACCAAACCCATGTCCTAGTGACAAAACTTCTCCGAACTTCCAATGCTCGTTAAGTTTCATATGTGGGATATCTCGCAAAGAGAAATCCAAATAAGTAACCCCGTGATACACTACTCTCTAACATTGTCGATCATCGATATCCCTTGGACCCTTAACCTATAACATGTACCCTCGAATTCTCATCTGTAGACATAAAAAGTCTTATCGTCCACTCTCATGCCATTAAATATGACATAAAACACAACGCTCTCACTATTTTAGGTTCTTAGCGCTATATTTCTCTGCTCGACAAAGAACACGAGGTACACTAAATCACATCAGTAAACGTCCTTACTCATCGGGATAAAATATAACAAGACAACATACTCATAAAATTCTAAGATGTAATACAATAATATATCTACAGGCTCAACCCTCTTTCAGGTGATGCATAGAAAAAATAATATATCTCACCCTGGAATAATGAACACGATAGTCTTATCACACAATCTACTACCGCTCAAACCCTCGGTATCCAGTCACTACAAATGATTATAATAAATTAAACTTTCATAACTTTGAAAAGTAGTAAAACTAATTACATAATACAAACATCCTCCTAGTGTACACATCTACTCCCTCGCAGGAAACACCAAAGATCCCCACTACCCCATGGTAAATATATACCTTAAAAGGCTGACACTGCCAATGCACCCACTAAATCCGACTTGCTCACGAATTTAAGTGTTAAATAATCATTTATTGTGATGCACCCATGTCACCCGAACTTATCCTATAATCATAAGTGCAAGACAAAAATTCTATATCCATTTGCAATCTACCTTACCTAGTCAACAGGTTTCTGAGCGTAACTCTCTCGCTGAAACTAACCCTAGATTTGCTGTAATGGTTGTATATCTAGGATCTCATCCTGTAGTTTTTGCCTACCTCACTTTGGGATAATACTTATTCCTGTGACCCATCTATCCATAACTAAGACAAATGCTAGAGAACTCCCTTGTCTCTAGTATTGGTCCTAGTGGCCTTCCCCGTACCTCCCTAGCCCTGTCGGCCCAGAAGAACGGAATACTGCTGCTACTGAGGACCCTGTTGGTACCACCTAAACCCACCATTCAAAGGTTGGTAATCTCTGGCCTAAATCTCTTAGACCGAATCTCCTGTCAAAAATCTCGCTCCTCCTGTTGTTGTGCCCCAGTGGCACTGTTTCCATCTACTTTCCTAGTCTGAGTGGTCTCACTTTCTCACTGTGGACACGTTCAATACAGGTGACCCTACTCTCCACACATAGAAACTTTCTATGCTATCCCCCTTATCTCTAGCCCCACTGTCCATGTCGGGTGTCACTCTCTCAGACCTGGTAGTCTTTCCCCAATTACTGTCCCAATAGTCCATTTTGGCTCCGTTGGCCCTATCAAACTCATTGTTGGCCTTGACGGCCCTGACTAAATCTGTCTTCACTTGGTAGTATTACCATAAATCTCAATCATTTAAATGGGTACCATCCTGGGAATCCCTCTTGTGGTGTTTCACTATCATCATTTACTCCAATCTTGCTGGTCGGCTAGATTCCCCAACCCTCTTGTCTCCCTTCTCATGGAAGCGTTAATATAAACTTTTGAACATACGACCTTGACTACATCAACATTAGTCATCCTAGCCTAATTTCCCAACTATGCTGGTATATTATACTCACGAGTCCATTGTCAAGTTATGGTCCCTTTTATATTCTCTGTACCTCCCCCCTCCGTTGGGTACACAGTTTACTAAATAAGTCAGTTGCTCTCTCACGATCGATCATTATCTTACCCACTAGGGACAAGTTCTTAAAAACCATTCGTATCTATGTCTCAACATTAGATAAAAGATCTTACGATCAAATCGTACCCAAATTCCTCGTGTAATTATGCATATACTTCTTCATATGTGGTGATAACTCTCATCAATTTATGCGGATCCTACGAGAAAAATTAATTTTGCCTGAAATGTACTCCTAGGTGTCTCTTCACTCCGCCCTACACAATTGTGGGTGGATTATCTCCTTCCATTTAACTATCCCACAACCTCACTTTCCATAGTCCTTATAGATGGATCTTCGAAAGATTCCTTCTGATTTCTCCACCACTTGCCAACTACATTGGGTAAGTTTGCACTATTATCTACAACAGTTCTTGGGAAACTATTGTTCCTGAGTGATTATCCTATTTTCACCTACCTAAAAAATAATCATGGTGACTACTATCACGATCACCATTTCTAGTATACTCTATTTCTTCTATTGAGCCTTTCCTCATGAAGTCCTTCTAACGGCCCTCGCTGGTCGTCTTAAACTGTTCGGTGTATGAAGCCCAACCGAACTCATATATGAATCACACCAAATATATTTAGTAGAATAAGAACATAGGTCGCATAGGTAGGATAATACAACAAACTTCTAATAGGGTCTACACCAAAGAACGCTACACTGAAACGTAAAAGGCCGCAAAAATCCTAAGGACACTAGAGTCTGATGTTCTGATAGCATCGACGACATCCCACCTATTTAAATATCGGATGATTAGTCCTTTATAAAAATAAAATATGAATCTCATCTGGTTCATTCTTAGCATCACTATCGAAAACTTTTTAAATTTCTAACCACTTACGTATTAAATAAACCGGTGCCAAATTTTATATTTCATTAAATAACAAGATGCAGAAATAAATACAATCACCAAACCATCGATGTAGTAGAAATATAAATCCACCACAAGATACATATTGAATAAGATAATAAAAAATAAACCATTGGTTGCCAATACAATAGTCCAAGTAAAATCTACTGAAATAAACTAAGTCCACAAATACAAAGTCTAATAAGGTGAATAAAAGAAATAGTTGCAGGGGCGACATACGCAAATGAAATAACTGAACTGCATCCTACTCAAGGAATGAAGTGACTGAAGCATCTAGTCCAAATCCTCCAAGCATCCACAAGTGTTGCAGCTACACATCCCTCGAACAGATATAAATCTCGGTGTCCCTATGGCTGGGTTTAGCAAGTATTTTTCACAGTTCAAAATCAGTTATTGATTACTCATGTTACATAAATGTATACTCCCTTGAGTTCCTCACCTCTCAACTAATGTGCATGCTTAACGTCTCCTACCTAGCTATGCTAACAAACCCAACTAGGTGTCATCAATAACTAACTATCCGCTAAAAAGTATGGCTCTACTGTAACGCCCATACAATTTGTTATTGTGACACTACTGAATAGCATGTCTCACATGTTATTATTAAGAATAATTAACATCTAACTGATGTTATCGTGAAACGAAATTATTAAGTTACTCTACTTAATTCATCTTCTAGATATACTCTATCCAACTTTATTACCATCAGACACTAGGTAGAATATATTTAATTACATCACATTTAGATACGCGTTATCTACAACTACTACTATCACACACAAGTAGGATAATACACATGTACATATAGACATGTCACACACTCTATATACATAACTCCAGCATCCCCGGACTATGAACCGCGGTGCGAGTTTTCCTACTTTGCTATTAAGTCCATGTACCTCTCGTACTCAATCAAGGACTATTGGTTCAGCATGTCTCCTCGAATCCAAAATAAATCAATACACAATGGAGGCGAACATGGTTCTAAGCCTTTGGTCTACGCACATACCTAATGTACCCAAACTACACACCTTCAACTCTAATACACACACATAGTGAGCCGCCCTAAGTTCCATGTTCTGAGGAACAAATCCAGACCTCGCTAGAATCTTCAAAGTGGGATCACCTTCTGCGCGAAAAGCTTTGAATAGCAGGAAGCGTAGGTATGTTCACACACATAAGAAAGCACATAATAGTCATATACACCTCTTATAAACGTAATCCATATAGGTATAAATACAACCTATAAATAACATCCATGTAGGTATACACTCGACCTATAATATAATCTATATAGATATTTACTCAACCTATAACATATTCCATATAGGTGTACACTCGACCTATAATTATCATTCATATGTAGTATATATATATATATATACACTAGGGTGTACCCGTGTTGATGGCACGGTGATAAGTTTGTTACCGTGCTATTTTGTACTCGTGCTGATAGCACGACGATAATTTTTTTCCCATGATAAATATAAATACTATTGGTCATCCCATCGCACACTTACGACATGCTTACGATTTTGTTACGGTGCATTTGTGCATTTACCGTATCGCTAATAACGAATGAACATGACACGACACATTAATGGCTTGTGTTTAAATATGATTTTTCAAGAATATTAAAAAGTTAAATATATGTGATTGACACAACATGACACATTATAAAAATCGATAAAAACACGATAAGTTAAAAAGTTAAATTATATTATTTATTATTTTACCATGTCAAGAAAATTCCAAATACAAAACAAAGCAATAAAAAATAAAAAATAACTTAAAAGTGGATTAAAAAAGGATCAAATACCAAAAAGTCCCTCAAACATTTTTTAATACACACTTAGTCCAAGCCTTTTATTTTGTACCAAAAAGCCCCTTATTCTCTTATCTTTAAAGGTCCTCGCTAGTGACATGGTATAGCCTCTTTAACACAGCGAAAGACTTTTTGGTGCAAAATAAAAAGGCTTGGACTAAGCGCGTAATAAAAAAAGTTCGAGGGAGTATTTGGTATATGCCCCATTAAAAAATGCAATTAATTATTTGATATACATGCGATTAATTTGGGAAGATTACCAACTTATTTTTCCCTTCATCCAATACTTGGGAATTTGCCTACTCTCACTTATTAATTCGTGTAATATGTCAACCTTCCCAATACTTGAAACATATGTTGGATGCAAGTCCTCGGGCCTCGCACTGTCAGTCTATAGACAACCTGAATACCTCGAGCCACGTTATAGTTGGGATAAAATCATGGCTTAAATTTTTTGATGAACTTTTTTCACGGTAGCTACTAGCGGTATACATATGTTGTTAGCTTGTTAGGTAGGTCAGCTTCCAGGTGTTAGGTATTAGGTTGGAGTAATATTAATATAGTACAATATACAGTTTAGTTATTTCAAAAGGACAGTAAAAGATGTTATGTACTACATGGGTGTTATCCTTGGGTTTGGCGTGTAGATTAATATATATTTGTATGCTAGTTGTAAAAGACGATTAAGAAAATGACTATTATAGGTCTAGGTATATAATAGGTTGAGTATAGTACATGTTCGGTTTAGGGTTTTAGGGTGTAGATTTGTATATATTTGTTTGATGGTTGTTAAAGCTGATTATGACAGAAAGCTTTCTGTTATTTCAAGTACACTATTTCAACAATTAATTTTATCTCTTTGCAAAATCTTTGTGATCCTCTAGAAAATAAAGAATAAAGAAGTAAATTTTGCCAGTCTAATAATTGTCCCTACTACAGATTACCAGTACAAGAATTTTAAAAAAATTACAGATTCAAATGGCTCGAGGTAGTTTCCAACTAATAGCCGTCAATGCAGATATAATACCATCACCAAATAATAAGTAATGTAAAAAGTATTGTTCTAAAGACATAAGTTATGTCCATATTTACTCAAAGCATTTTTTTGTCGTGGAGAAGATATAACAACAAATTTCAAGATATCTATCGACTCAAATTCAACTGAATATAAACTATCAATAACAAAAACTTAGTATGTTATCAAAGCTATAATATATCTTAGACAGAAACACGTGACAAAAAGTAGATATCGTACGTTCCTTTACCATAACATCAAAATATAATAAATTAATGATAATTTGAAAATGCAATTTATAATCAAATAAGATTAAAAATCAAATGCAAGTGTGAAAAATAAAATTTAATATATATATATATATATATATATATATATATATATATATATATATATATATCAATTTCTTGAAAAATGAAATCAAGAAAAATGTATAAGCAAATTTCTAAATCTAAGCCCATTACTGTTACAACCCAAATTTTTAAATCTAAGCCTGTGGTTGCATCTTTCACTTTGTGCTACACATTTATTCATGTGCAATATTTATGAGAATATATAACTATGGAAACTTTTTAGTTGAGTCACGGTTATTTTGAAGAACATAAAGCAAACGTACAAAAAAGAGAGAGAAACTCTAAAATTCTTCAAACTAAATATGAGATAAAGAGAGAAACAAATCTCTTCCTTAAATATTAAAATTTATTCTTAAGAAAACAAAGTGGCTAACATACAATATTTTTTCATGATTTCATCATCACATGAGGAGACCATAAGAAAACAAAGTTGTAAATACACGGAGATTGAAAAAGAAAGAAAGAAACCCACCATTAAATAAAATAAAGTTAAATCTCGAAAATGTGTTTCTTTTCTCCCACTCCACCTTTTTCCATGCATTTCTCTTCTTCCTCGAAAATGTAAAATCCTCTGGAACAATCAGTTGTTTTCTCACTTTCTCTGAGATGTTTTGTCACTGATAGAAGTTGAAGAACTCTCATGTATAATTTCCTACAGATAGAAAATCCAAAAATTAATTTGAACCCTTAAAAACTAACACAATATTTTAGGTGATAATATCAATGTCAGAACAAAAACAAAAATTAGATCAACAAATAGGAAAATATGGGTTCCAATGACAGTTAGATAAAAAAAAAGTTGGATAAAAACAAAAATTAGATCAACAAACAAATCACCACATTGAATGAAAGTGGATTTTAGAGTGAAACATGGAGCGTATGAAACAGAAATATATAGACCTAGTTACCATACCCAGCTATCACCTTATACCAACCCGAACCAGTCCCTACTCGATTCCGAACCCAATCAACCGAACTCGTTACCAACAACCATAACTCGAAACTAACCCAACACCCACATCCTACCTGCTATGACCCACGTATTATTGAAGTCAAACGAACCGTGTGATGTTACCAATCTGTTAGATCGATTAGATCTCATTGCACACCAGGAAGATAGAGAAATATAAAATAAAAATAAAATAAAAAATGATGGTAGAGAGATAAAAGAGAAACTGTGTATGTGGAACTCATCAGACATCTCGAGCCAAATAAACTCGCAAGAGCTTGGCTCCGGCAGTAAGCAAAAGGGACGCTGGTGTAGTAGAGTTTGGCTCTGATAGTTAGCAAGATGGGTGACTGGTGAAGTGAGATGAGAGGACGAAACCCTGATGGGTGTTTTGGTAGAGGATGGGGGTGTATAGTTGGTGAAGTGAGATGGGAGGAGATGGGAGGGACGGAGTCGGAGAAAAGTGAGAGGTTCAACTTGGATTTTTCTTGAAGTTATGAGAGATAGGGAATAGTGGTAGGTAGAACCTCATACATAACATATGATGTGAGTGGGTGTGTAAGAGAGTCCGAGATGGGACATTTGAGAGGCACAAGGTAATGGTGAAGATTTTGGAAAATGGAATATGAGTTAGGGGATTGAAATGGGACTTTGTGTACAAAGTTATATGACGTGGTTATATGATGTGGCAAAACCCCCTCCTCCTTTATTTTATATATATATATATATATATATATATATATATATATATATATAGAGAGAGAGAGAGAGAGAGAGAGGAAGGCTCATATACATCATGCTCTATACATCACACCGTACATCACGCCTAATTCTAGGCCCTAGAAAAGTTTTTTTTTAATTTTATATTTTTCCCTTGAAATTAACCTTCAAATCAGAGCATATGCAAAAAATTTGGTCAAAATATATTTTGTAGCTATTTTTAAAAAATCCATAAAAAACTGCTGGTGCAGACCCTCATAAATAAGATTTTTTAGCAATTTTTTGTGGATTTTTTTTAAAATAGCTACAAAATATATTTTGACCTAATTTGTTTGTATATGGGTTGTTTGGAAGGTTAATTTCAAGAAAAATATAAAATTTGAAAAAAAAAATTTAGTGCCTAGAATTAGGCGTGATGCATAGGTGATGTATAGAGCATGATGTACTATAGCCTGACTCTCTCTCTCTCTCTCTCTCTCTCTCTCTATATATATATATATATATATATATATATATATATAATACTAATCGTACTTACCAATTTATGATTATAACCATCGATCGTGAATTCTTGAGCATTATTCTTAATTCGAAGGGCCTTAGTTACTCCCTTGTGTTAATTCAGTAGTTAATTCTCTCATACTATAATGATCTATATAATTGTGGGTACCCGGATTTGCCATCATGGGCCCGAACGAGTAGCCTAACAAAAATGGCCCAAAGTCCGGACCCCTCACCTTAACTAAATTCAGTTATGACTTAGTCTTCTCCTAGAATCTCGTATAGAGATATTCCAGGAGAAAAAGATGGACGTGGGGGAGTCCAACACCCCCAATCCCTGAAGATAAACATGTATAAAATAAACCCTAAGCCTGGGGCGAGAGGCACGCACTGTATTCTATTTAAACGCTCCCCGGAATATATAGAAATAATACCGACTGCACCACCGTAGACGTAGGCATTCTTGCTGAACCACGTGCATACTGTGTTGTGTGATTGGAATTTTATGCTCTTTATTTTCCTTGGCGATTGCGCTTTTCTCATTTATTTGTGTTGAATATAATTGTCACCGCAATTGGCGCTGTCTATGGGAACGTTTGTCTTCCCTGAGAAAGACCACACCAACAAAGAAGTTTGAAATGTCTGGTCACAGCAGTAATGCCCCTCAAGCAGGAGATATCCAAGAACAACCTGCTCCTAGAAGGATTAGATCTGAAGTTCGGCGTTCAGATCAGAGGGCTCGCCCAGAGAGGCCAGCTTCAGAGGAGAGCCAAGGACCAATAAAGTCCACACAAATCTCCAAACTGATTGATGCCTACGAGGAAAGGCTCCAAGAGCAAAGGGAGTCCGCTCGCAAGAAAGAGGCTGAGAATGATCGCCTCAAAAGAAAATTAGAAAGGATGGAGAAAGAGCTCCATTGAAGCAGTAGGAGACGTCCATACCTCACTCTTAGCCCTCAGGCGAGTAAGTCTCGCAGCCGAGGAAGGAGCCCAAGTCATGGATCCCAAAAGAGTGAGAAGCACGAGTCAAGCAACGACTCTCTCGAGCACCAACGACCGGCTTGCCATTATAGGTGCCCAGCTCGCAACAATGAGAACATACGAAATTTGGTCCGAAGGGAGATGGACCAACACCCAGCACACCGCGGCGCAAGATCGACCAGGGATCTCGCTAGACGAGCTCTCAAGACCCAGATTAAATCCCCTTTCTCAAGGGAGATAGAAGAAAAGGAAGTCCCCAAGAAATTTTCTATTCCGAGATTCAAGATTTATAACGAAAAAATTGACCCCATTGATCACGTTAGGCAGTACAGGCAAGCCATGACTCTTTAGAACCATCGGGATACACTAATGTGCAGGATTTTTCCCTCGAGCCTGCATGACGTGGCGCATAAATGGTTCGAGAGGTTCCCTCACACGTCTATCAAGAGCTTTGAGTCCCTGGCCGAGATCTTTATGGCCTGCTTCATTACTAGTACCTCCCATACCAAAAGGATGGATGCTTTACTAATAATGAAAAAGACGCCTCAAGAGAGCCTCCGAGACTACGCGAAGAGGTACTGGGAGTTGTTCAATGAGGTCGAGGACTGCTCGAAGCTGGTAGAAGTGGCCTCTTTCAAAATTGGGCTACCCATCTCTTACCTTTTGAACTAATCCGTGATAAAGAGAGAGGCCACGACTATCGACGACTTGATGGCTCGCATTGAGAAGTACGCCAAAGTGGAGGATGTGACCCGCCTCAGCACAGGGAAAAATGGTCGAACTAAGCTCGCTGCCAAAGGCAACGATAAAGCTGAGAACCAGAAGAAAGGAGGCAAGAATGGGGGCAAGAATGGCTCCAAGAACGGAGGCAAGAGAGATGTTTCAAAAACATTTCAGGTAGTCAACACTGTCTTCAAAGAAGCAATTTACAAGATTCTGGCGAAGATGAAAGATGAGCCATTTATTAAATGGTCCAGAAAGATGGGAGGAGATCCCTCAAAGAGAAATAACGCGCTAAGATGCGCTTTTCATAAAGAGGGAGGACATAAGACTTAGCACTACAAAGCTCTTAAGTCCCACCTCAAAGAACTGGCCCAGTCTGGGAACCTGAACGAGTTTATGGAGAAGAAGGCAGAGAAAGTTGCTGCTAATGAAGAAATAAGACCTGAAAATGTACTCGAAGACGATGCTGGCCATGAATTCATGGTAATTCGTGGGGCATCTGATATGAAGCAGATTCAGGGGAATTCAGCTCGGATGGAGGTAAAAAAGCTTACAGCAGTAATGCAAGCTTTTCAGATCGATCTAGCAAAGACCCAATTAGGAAAGCATCAGCGAGCATACAACGTCGACTATAGCAAACATATCGTGTACATAGATGAAGATCTGGTGGGAGTGATAACCCCATATTATGACGCCTTGATCATTACCCTCAGGATAGCCAACTATGATGTCGACAAGTTGCTCGTCGACCAAGGAAGCCCATCTGAGGTAATGTATCTTAACCTGTTCAAAAAATTGAAGTTGAGCATCCTCGACCTGAAAGAAGCCACTATCCCTCTAGTTGGCTTCGCTGGAAAAGTGACTATTCCACTGGGAAAGATTGTGCTACCAGTAAGGGAAGCAAGTATCTCCAAAACGATTGAGTTTCTGGTAGTCGACATTGACTCGCCATACCAAGCGATCCTCGGCAGAGGATGGATACATGCGATGAAGGCAGTCCCCTCGACCTACCATCAGAAACTCAAATATGTGATTGAGCGAGGAGTAATGGAGATCCATGGCGATCAAGCGATGGTAAGAAGGTGCTTCATAGCGGCCATCCGCCCAAAACCAGAGAAGAAGGTCAAGGAACGATAAGGTCTGATACCTTCGAAATAGCAGTTAAGGTACGGAAGACCCAAAGTGGAATTGACCAGGCTCCTCCCCTCTGAGAGGGTCGTTGAAAACCAGGAGAAAGTTACAATTGGTGGTAGCGAGAAGGACATGATATTCTTCATTGGAGCTTCCCTCATAGATCAAGAAAAGAAAGAATTGACGATTCTGTTGAGAAGCAATGTAAACGTTTTCGCATGGGAACCATACGAGCTGCCTGGAATTGATTCCAGTCTGGTTTGTCATCGGTTTCATATCGAACCCACTTTCAAACCTATCATGCAGAAGGCACGGAGAACTGTGCCTAAGAAGGCAAAAGCCATAGAAAAAGAAGTCAAAAAATTGCTGGATGAAGGATCCATACGACAGGTTCAATTCCCTAAATGGTTATCCAACCTAGTAGTAGTTCGAAAGAGTAACGGGAAATGGAGAGTCTGCATTGACTTCACTGACTTTAATAGGGCTTGCCCTAAGGACAGTTTCCCTCTCCCAAAAATTGACCAATTGGTGGACGCCACAGCAGCTCACAAAAGAATGAGTTTTCTGGATGCATATTCGGGATATTATCAGATCCCTCTGTATGCACCAGACCAGGACAAGACAACATTCATCACCACCATCAGATTATACTATTACAAAGTATGCCCTTCGGGCTCAAAACGCAGGGGCAACCTACTAGCGGCTGGTCACTAAGATGCTCAAAGACCAAATGCAAGACACCATTGAAGTCTACATCGATGATATGCTTGTCAAGAGAAGGAATAAAGAAGACCACCTCTCAGACCTATCGAGAACCTTCGAAATCCTCAGGAAATACCAAATTTAGCTCAACGCGAGCAAGTGTTCTTTCGGTGTCCAGTCAGGAAAATTTTTTGGGTACTTGGTTAGTGAGAGAGGCATCGAGGCTAATCTGGACCATTTCGATGCAATCAGCAGGGTATAACCCCCTCGCATAATACGGGATGTACAGAAGCTTGACACGACTCAGAATGTTTCTCTAAAGTGTGTACTCTCTAGGCTCAAGTGCAAGCCTGTTGTTCAAGTAATAATCCGACAAGTCGGGTATCGATCCTCAGGGAAAAAGGACAACGAAGTTGTGACGACGGGATAAGACGGAAGAATCCTAACGACGACTCTAAGAAGGAATGAAAAGATTGATTTTTGGTTTTTGGGATTGATTAAAATAAATGCAATTATGAAATTATGATGAAATATGCAACTACTAAATTATCTAAATGAGGAATGAAGAGTTGAATAAAAAAAATTTTTTGGACCTAAATGATGAGAAAACAGGATGGGAATACAATCCCCCAACCCTAGTGTAGTGTAGTGACAACGTCAATCATAAATTTATTCGATTAATTCAAACCCGGAATTTAGTACTCCCAAGCATTATGTATACGAGGTTCAAGCCCGCGTCATACCTAATCTGAGGATGAGTAAATCGGTATCGCGGTAATTACACTCAAATTGTACTCTAAATCATCACGAGTACCCCGGGGCAAACGAGATATAAAGATCCACAATTATTATGAAATTACGCGATACGATCAAAATTAATCATTAAATTCATCGGATTGACGTTATACACATGCACTAACACATTTGGTTGGGTTCATGCATCCCAACCTTTAAAACCTAGCCGGATATGTTAAATGGACTAATGCATGAAATAATAACGTTGCATGTGTATGAATTCATGATGAAACTAGATTTAAACATGTAAATATATATTGTGAACACAGCAATGAATTGAATCAACTACGGAAAATACGCATGCAAGAACAATAACAAGAATCTTGAATGAAAACGTGAAAAACAAACCCGAAACAATGAAATCTTGAAGCAATATAATCCCTTGATGTTCCTAGATGTTCCTACTTGTTATGGAGCTTTTACATGAATGAAATCTGAATAAAAAGAGTCCTAATGACTAAATATATAGGCTAAGGGTCGTTTATAAGAGTCCCCAAAACATAAAACTCTTTTGGCTAAAAGATAAGTACAAAATAAAAATGCCGTATCTGCCAATTTGTCACACTTAGAAAGCGTGACTAATTTAGTAACGGATCTGGTGCGTGACAAATGGGCGGGCCGGTTTTTTTTCCTCAGCTTCGGTTCGGTTTGGGTCTGACAGCTTTTTTCTTGAATTTCTTCTCAACTTTAAATGGGCATAAATTCTTCACCGTAACTCGGATTGAGGTGCCGTTTTTTGCAGTGTTCTTGTAATTGAAAGATCTTCAACTTTCCAGTTGGCCCCACCTCCGGACTAAGGCTACAAAATTACAAAAATGCCCCTCAACTCCCCGATTCTTGGTTTCTTTCACTATTTTGAGTTCTCTTTGGCACTAACTTGCATGAAATATCTGTAAAACACATAGGAGATACACAAAATACGAAATACTTGACAAAAAGGGTTAGTAGCATAGATATGAGATAAATCCAAGCTATTTACACCGCACGGGATCATAAAAATACCGAAATTAAGGGGATAAATATGAAGAATTTATGCCTAATCAAACCCCCCTAACTTATAACTTTGCGCGTCCCGAGCAATGTAAAAGAACGAGAGTATGAGTTAAGGACCCTTCAAAAACTTTATTGGGATAGAATACCTTTTTCGCGGGCAAACGATTGCATTTAGCGTATGCAACAAGCCTTTAAACCTCTAGGTTACCCTAGTAGGACGAGTTGTGTCTCGTGAGGGTTTGCAGTGAATATACCCACAAAATTCGACTCAAAGAAAATTCAAAATATGCAAAAATTGTGCAATTCAAACTTTTTCAGAAAATAGTCATCATCAAGTCATATTTACGAGTCTCAAACCGTAGTGTGTGTGTGTGTAGCCAGAAATATAACCGTCAATTTCCACTGATTGATCATTACGTTACTTATTCGAAAGTTCGTTTTGATTTCAATTTCTCACGGAACGCTCTCACAAACGAATCTCTCGGATTATGGCTATTCTCTCGGTATGCGTGATATAAAGAGTACATGTAATGGAAGCAAATTCACGCATACAATTAGAAAGACGAAAATTTTATGGTGAAAGGATCTCTTCAACGGATTACGATTTTCAAAACGGGAACATTGCCTCTATTTCGCGCACCTAACCTCTCATATTATCTTTTGGTGTCTTAACTCTCCACGCGGTAATCAATTTTTGCAATTTGGACTCGGTTAGGACTTTTTCGGGTTGAAGGTTGCTTTGGGTAAAATGAAGGAGGTATGGAAGGTTGGAATTGGAAAAGTCATTCGTGATGTCCATTTGTGCATTTTCCGGGCTATTGCTCATTTTTTTTTTCTTTTTCTTTTTTTTTTTCTCATTTCTTTTCTTTTCTTGCTATATTTTTTTTTTCTTGCCCCTTTTTGTTGCACTTTTCGGACTTAAATGCTGATTTTTTTTTCACAATTCCGGCTATTTTGGGTTTTTCTGGTTGTCAAACGAAAGGGAAAATTATTCGGCTCAATTTGGGTTGCAAAAGGGTAATTTTTCGCTAATTTTTCTGTCCAATATTTTTGGGGTGACAAACGATGGCCTACTTCATTGTCCGAATTGCCAATTGCTTACCATATGCGTTTCGAGGTGAATTTAAGTTTAGAGACTAATTTGGCACGTTTTTCAAGGCAATATTGCACACATTTTTCAAAACCGATCAAAATGAAAGAATTGAGATCCTTGACAACTTATTAGCTGCTAAAAAGAACTTTGAGTTAACAATTAACTCGGATTGATTTAAAAACTCGCAAAAAGTGATAGGCTCGAATCTCACCGGGTTTGTTAATCTCCACATTTATTCGTTAAGTCGTCAATTTTCGCTCAATTTCCATCTTTGGTCAATTTCGGCTTTGTGTATGTTAGATGTTTACAATTTGAGACTCCAATTTGACTTTTAATGATATTTTTGAAAAATTTGAATTCTAATTTTTATTTATTTTGAACAAAAATATTTTTGGATTTTTCAAAATTTTATGATTTTTTTGGAAATTTTTGGGCATTTTGAAAATTTGTGAAGTTTTAGAAACACGCACTTGTGACCCCCCCTAACTTAGACTTTTGCATTGTCCTCAAGCAAAAAGGACTAAAATCTAACTCAAGGCGAAGGAAAAGTGCGGAAAAATAAAACAAACAAATATGAAAAATGCAACAAGACACTATATGACACTCATGCATGACTCAAAAATACAACAACAATCACCCCATACGCGTCGGGCGTGCGACGACCTCTCATATCTCCACAAACTCACCCGACCCCACTCACGGGGTTTGATGTTCTCCTTGTCTCTCCCTTCCTAGGATTATAAGCTAACAATCGGAACAAGTTGGGACCTCGCCCATAGATAAAGGATAGACTGGGAGACTCATCGTGACTAACTGGAAAGGGATCCTCGTGATGCTGGCTCAAAGTGTGATCTGCGTGCACTGACTCGGAGGGAACACCTAGGTTTCGTTCAATTTTTAAGATGCATGGGTCGGGCGCTAAGTCAGATGAACCACAACTTTTCTCCTCACTTGCCTTCGGGGCCTCTAGTGTTGTGGGTGGATTATCACAACGAAGGAATTCATCAATTTTTGCTTTTAATTCATTGTCGTCTAAGTGACTACATGAATCCAATAGGGATTGGCCTTCAATAGTAATACTTTCATCCACCTTCCCGAATTCTCTTTCAAAATCTTCCATGCTCATGTCGCCTACTTCTCCCTCTCTAGTAGTGCCTACATCCTCTCTTACTTGCTCGATCTCCAACTCCACCAGTTTTCTCTCTTCTACCCCCTCTCTCTCTCTTTCAATTGCGGTCACAACACACCTCTCCCCCTCTTTGTTCTCATCGTCACATATACCACTATTACCTGATGAAATAGGGCACACCCCTAACGGCTCTCTCTTGTGGGACCTCTCATTCTCATGGCTCGACACAAAGCAGGACCCCAAAGCATCTCCACAATCATTTTCCTCAAAGTACTCCCCTACAACCTCATCTATGAAACTCACCTCGTGAAGGTCATCTTCTTCCCCCGTATGTTGAGCGACATGGAAGATGTTTGTCTCCAAGGTCATGTTCCCAAAGGTGAGTTGCATTCGTCCATTCCGAGTATTGATGATTGCGTTAGCCGTCGCTAAGAAAGGGCGCCCAAGGATGATGGGAACATGATTGCTCGAGTTGAAGGAGGGTTTCGTGTCCCAAATGACAAAATCTACCGGGAAGTAGAAAGTGTCAACTTGGACGATCACGTCCTCAATTATGCCTCGTGGAACCTTCACGGTTCGATCCGCTAGTTGGAGAGTGACCTTTGTGGGCTTGAGGTCGCCCAAGTCAAGTTGCCTATAGATGGAGTAAGGGAGGATATTGACACTTGCTCCCAAATCAAGTAAGGCTTTTTCGATTTTGTTTTCTCCAATGATGCAGGAAATGGTGGGTGCACCGGGATCTTTGAATTTAGGTGGGAGATCATTGATTTGAATTGAGCTCACATTCTGTGCTAGAAAGACATTCTTCTTTGCCTTCATCTTTCTCTTTACCGTCAACAAGTCTTTGATAACCTTGCCATATGCTGGGATTTGCTTAATGGCATCGAGGAACGGTAAATTCAACTTTACTTGCTTTAGCACGTCTAACACTTCATCACGTGGGGTCCCCTTTTGAGCGGGAATTAGCCTTTGAGGAAATGGTGCCGCGGTGGGTGGTTTCGCTACTACCTCAGTCTCACTAGTGTCGTTTTCATCACCTTCATTCAAGGGGACATCTTCGGCCTCTTTCGTGGCGGGCGAAATCTCCTTGTCTTTAAGTATGTCTCGTGGGGGAGGTGACAAGTCAACTACCCTCCCACTACGTAGAGTGGTAATTGCGCTACATTGCTCAGGATGGTCACGGAGTGTCGAGCTAACACTAGTTTGACCTTGGAGAGGTCTTTGGCCTTGGGCAGGAAATTTTCCCTTCTCTTGAACACTTAACGAGGATTGTATTTTAGACAGATTCGCATTTATGTCGCCGATCAGACGATCATATTTGGCATTGGTTGCGGTCTGGTTTGTAATGAATTGATTCACGGTATCCTCGAAAGTTCTCCGCTGTGGCGGGATATAATTTCCATGAGATGGGGGTGCTTGCATGTGTCCCTGCATGTGCGGAGCTTGTTGAAATTGTTGTGGAGGAGGAGGGGCAACATGCGAAGGAGGGTTCATTGCAGCATGTTGTTGCCCGTAGCTAAAACCGGGATGGTTTTTCCACGAAGGGTTGTATGAATTCCCGTGCGGGGCACTGAAATTACCCTTAAATCCTCCTATCCCACTAACTTGCTCTTGCAACATTACTTTGTAGGCGGGTATCGTCGGACACTCCTCAGTTGAATGCCCCGCCTCACACCGTTACAATAGAATTTTTGATAGATCCAACTACCTCACATAAGTCTCGCAGTCCTTTCTCAATGGTGTCCAACCGACAGTCCGACATAGAATTCTCATCTACGTGGAATAGACCGGATGTCGACGGAGCGGTGGTAGATTGTCGATTTCGGTTTTGAGCGTTCGGATCAGAGGTATCCCAGGATTGGGTAGTCTCGGCGACATGCCTCATGTGAAGATCAGCGTCATGGGCATCTAGATCGACAAATGGACCACTTCCCATGGTTTCAACAAGCTGTTTAGAATTAAGATTTAACCCATTAAAGATAAAGGAGATGATTTGCGATGGATCTAATCCATGATGGGGGCATGAAGCCACTAACTCATTGAAAAGTTCATAACATCGATGGAATGGCTCATTTTCTTGTTTCCTGAATGCTTGAATTTGAGCCTTTATAGAGATTGTTCGATGTGTTGGGAAGAATTTCTTGAGAAATTTAGACTGTAGCTCATTCCAGGATGGAATCGAGCTTGGAGGTAAAGACCATAGCCAAGCTTTAGCTTTATCTTTAAGCGAGAAGGGGAAGAGTTTGAGGTGGATTACCTCTTGTGTGCAGGTTTGATCGTTGAGAGTATCACAAACGTCCTCAAATTCCCTTATGTGGAGGTATGGCTTTTCAGAATCCATACCGTGATAATGTGGTAGCGTCTGGATCATCCCATTTTTGAAACGAAACTGCCCGGAATTATACGGGAGTATAATGCATCCCGGGGTGACAGTGCGCTCGGGATATAAGAATTCTCTCAACGGGCGGTACGGGGGCTCGTCCTCACCAGTAGGTGCATTACTGTGTTGCGACATCTCTCTCTCACTTGATGACTCGGCGATCTCACTGGGTTTGCTCGAAGTGTGTCCTACGAAGGAGAAGGGAGTGTTGCTAGAGATTGAGTGTGACGGTGTGGGAGGTGGGATCCAGAACTGTGGGGCGTTCGGAGTGTGGGGACTATCAGGATTACACTCAACAAGTGGATTTTCGTGAATGCTGGTTGAAGTATTATGGGGTGTGGGAGTGGTTTCAGAATTTTGCATTAAAGCTTAGGAGAGAAGAAAGTTGTGAATCTTTTTTTTTATTTATTTATTTATTTATTTTGTATTTTATTTATTTATTTATTTTTTTGGTCAAAGCTTTGGATTAACTCGATCTAATCCTAGTCTACCTAATTCCCCGGCAACGGCGCCAAAAACTTGACACGACTCAGAATGTGTCTCTAAAGTGTGTACTCTCTAGGCTCAAGTGCAAGCCTGTCGTTCAAGTAATAATCCGACAATTTGGGTATCGATCCTCAGGGAAAAAGGACAACGAAGTTGTGACGACGGGATAAGACGGAAGAATCCTAACGATGACTCTAAGAAGGAATGAAAAGATTGATTTTTGGTTTTTGGGATTGATTAAACTAAATGCAATTATGATGAAATATGCAACTACTAAATTATCTAAATGAGGAATGAAGAGTTGAATCAAAAAAAAAATTTGGACCTAAATGATGAGAAAACAGGATGGGAATACAATCCCCCAACCCTAGTGTAGTGTAGTGACAATGTCAATCATAAATTTATCCGATTAATTCAAACCCGGAATTTAGTACTCCCAAGCATTATGTATACGAGGTTCAAGCCCGCGTCATACCTAATCGGAGGATGAGTAAATAGGTATCGCGGTAATTACACTCAAATTGTACTCTAAATCATCACGAGTACCCCGGGGCAAACGAGATATAAAGATCCACAATTATTATGAAATTACGCGATACGATCAAAATTAATCATTAAATTCATCGGATTGACGTTATACACATGCATGTGTATGAATTCATGATGAAACTAGATTTCAACATGTAAATATATATTATTAACACAGCAATGAATTGAATCAACTACGGAAAATACGCATGCAAGAACAATAACAAGAATCTTGAATGAAAACGTGAAAAACAAACCCGAAACAATGAAATCTTGAAGCAGTATAATCCCTTGATGTTCCTAGATGTTCCTACTTGTTATGGAGCTTTTACATGAATGAATTCTGAATAAAAAGAGTCCTAATGACTAAATATATAGGCTAAGGGTCGTTTAGAAGAGTCCCCAAAACATAAAACTCTTTTGGCTAAAAGATAAGCACAAAATAAAAATCCCGTATCTGCCAATTTGTCACACTTAGAAAGCGTGACTAATTTAGTAACGGATCTAGTGCGTGACAAATGGGCGGGCCGGTTTTTTTTCCTCAGCTTCGGTTCGGTTTGGGTCTGACAGCTTTTTTCTTGAATTTCTTCTCAACTTTAAATGGGCATAACTTCTTCACCGTAACTCAGATTGAGGTGCCGTTTTTCCAGTGTTCTTGTAATTGAAAGATCTTCAACTTTCCAGTTGGCCCCACCTCCGGACTAAGGCTACAAAATTACAAAAATGCCCCTCAACTCCCCGATTCTTGGTTTCTTTCACTATTTTGAGTTCTCTTTGGCACTAACTTGCATGAAATATCTGTAAAACACATAGGAGATACACAAAATACGAAATACTTGACAAAAAGGGTTAGTAGCATAGATATGAGATAAATCCAAGCTATTTACACCGCACGGGATCATAAAAATACCGAAATTAAGGGGATAAATATGAAGAATTTATGCCTAATCAAAGCTCACAGGAATGCTCGCTGCCTTGAACCGTTTCATCTCGAAGTCCTTCGAGAAATGCAAACCATTCTTCCAGCTCTGAAGGGAAATAAGACAGTAGAGTGGAATCAAGATTGCTCGCAAGAATTGAATGATATTAAGGCTTACCTTAGCTCACCACCCCTGCTCGTCATACCCCAAGAAAGAGATTCCTTGTACTTATACCTCGTCGTTTTCAACCACGCCGTCAGTTTTGCATTGGTGTGTGAGAAAGTAGGAATTCAGCACCTCCATTTATTAGAAGTTGAGCAGCGCTACCTACCATAAGAGAAGCTCGCCTTTGCACTCGTAGTAGCTTCAAGGAAGTTGAAGAACTACTTTGAAGCTCATACCATCATCGTCCTTACATCGCAACCCCTTAAAGCAATCCTGAGGAAAGAGGATCTATCGGGCAGATTGACTAAATGGTCGGTCAAGCTCGGACGGTTTGACATCCAATTTCAACCAAGGAATGAAATAAAATGACAAATCCTTGCTGATTTCATAGCTGAATTCACAAGCGAGCATCCTCTCGACAAACTTCAACCCATGAAGCAAATAGAGAATCACGCAACAGAGGGAGTTTGGCAATTATTTGTTGATGGAGCCTCCAACTCAAAGGGGGTAGGAGTAGACATTGTGCTTGTTACTCCAGAAGATACAATCCTCGAATAGGGAATTAGGCTTGGATTTGAAGCCTCCAACAACGAGGCAGAGTATGAGGCTTTGATAGCCGGCCTCTAGAAGGCACACACTTTGGGGGTGAAACGGTTATAGGTGTTCGGCAACTCACAATTAGTCTCCAATCAGAAGTGGGGACTAGAACGCAAAAGATGAAAGAATGGCAGCCTACCTCACCTTGGCAAAGAGGCTAATGGCCAACTTCGAGGAAGTCAGTGTCCAGCAATTTCCCAGAGGATAGAATAGCCATGATGATGCCGTGGTAGCCCTGAGTTCAGCAATCAATTCAGACTTAAAAAGAATGATCCCCATCGACTTCCTCGCTCATCCGAGCATCAACCAGAGCGATGAGCTTCCAGGCATGGAACATGTGCTCCAGATTGAGTCAACACCCAGTTGGATGGACCCTTTAAGGGACTATTTGAAGGATGGCGCACTTCCAAGCGATAGGAAGACCTCTCATCAGATAAGAGTCAAAGTTGCTCGCTTTCACTTATCTCCTGAGGGAAAGCTGTATAAGAGATCGTTCTCCGACCCTTACCTACAATGTGTTCACCTAAGGGATGTGGAAAAAATTCTACACAAGCTCCATGAAGGAATCTGTGTAGCTTTTTTAGCTTTTTAGCTATGAAGGAAAATCACTAGCTTTTTTAGCTATGAAGGAAGGCTACTAGTGGCCATATATGCAAAAACATTCGGCAGTGTACGCTCGTAAGTGCAAGAAATGTCAACTACATGCTCCTATTATTCAACAACCTAAGATCACTCACCAGCCCTTGGCCTTTCACCCAATGGGGAATGGACATCGTAGGACCGCTACCTACTGCCACCAATAATCGCAAGTATCTGTTGGTCGCAACGGATTACTTCACCAAATGGATCGAGGCAGAGCCACTAGAAAACATCCGAAATGCAGATATGATGAGATTCATATTGAAAAACATTACTGCCCATTTTGGAATCCATAAAACCATCATCACTGACAACGGAACACATTTCAAGAGTGGCCCTTTCCATAACTTCTGTAATGAACATGGGATCAGGCACTATTTCAGCTCGGTGGCGTATCCTCAGAGCAACGGTCCAGCCGAGGCTTCCAATAAAATAATAATCGATGGGTTAAAGGGACACTCATTCTGGACTAGAGGGACACCTACTCAACAAATACAAACTTACCAATCTAGTCGGCCACGAGAGGCCTAAGATTATTAAGCGAAGAATAGATGCCGTAAAAAATATAGAACACATGTTTAGTCCGCGGGTTCGCCCAAAACATAGATATTATATTACTTCATCACATTTACAATAAGAATGTACAACTTGTGTTTAATCGGCGAGATTGCCCAAAACATCAATATTACATTACTTTATTACATATGTACACAGAGTTACCACTCCTAAAATCCTAATGAGGATGAGGCCTCTGAACAAGATAATTAGCCATGTGTGCCCTTCGACCGTCATCCGAATGAGGAGCTAATTCCTCCTCGACCTCATTCGTATCTGACTCTAACGGCTGCAGGGGGATGGCATTGATAGGGATCCAATGATCATCCCTCCTGAAGGGGTTAGGCCTTAAAGTAGAAGGAGAGATCTCATGACGGTACCAGAGTATTGAGTTCCTCGAAACTTAAAGCTCCCTAAGGGCACTTAACCATCCCCTGATAAATGCGAGCTATTCAAACTCTATGAGCCTCGTCAGAGCACCTACCCAACCTTGGTCGTAACCATCAGCCCATACTCATCGAGGTCCTCTCTTAAACAGATTCCTGAGTCGTGTGACATCCATTTGGAGCCCGACAGAAATCACGTATGCTCGACGGACATCTTCACGAAGCTCATCCATTTCCCTAGCTAGGCTTCTTACGCTTGTACCAGCTCGCAGAACAATCGATGGGGTAGAACCTCGCAGCATCGAATGAGCATCGCTTGGTCCTGTGCCAGCTCGTAACGAGGAGGAACCCCTTAAAATGTGAGGCGCAGTGCTCGGCGCATGCTCCCTTAGGCGCAACACTTCCCTCCTTAAGGACTCATTTTCCTATTACAGAGCTTCTCTGACTTGGTTATTCTCATTAGCATCGAGGAGTGTTGCTCTTAGAGTGTTCATTTCCTCTTAAACAGAAGCTCCAACTTCTTCCATTTCCTGAAGCCTGTCTTTCAATTTAGCAACGAGCTCCATCTGCTCTATGAAATGTCTATTCCTCAATCGCAGCGATTTGCAAATTCTTACAAAGGTATGACGAACTTGAGGACTCACATCAGGACCAATCATTCTTCCCAGTTGAGAAGTGGCTGGTATATAGTCATCTACATCAATCGACTACAGGCCATAAAAGAGTAGTAAAGGATAAAATGAACTAGTACACTGATGGAAAAGTCTTTTCATTTCATTCATAAAGAATCAAAGTACATTGAGAATCAGAAAGAAACATTACAAACAAAAATAAAAAAGAAACCCTAAGAGTAGATTAGATGGGGACCTTAGTGAAGCTGGCTACTTCCCCTTATCAGCAGTAGTAGGAGCATCTCCCTCAGAAGGGACAACTTCTATCGCCCGAGCAGGAAGGGCATCAACATGAACTAAATGAGAAGCAGGGTCAACACCTTCGACGATTGGGGAAAAAACTTCATCTACGACAGGCTTCAGGCCTGGATCATGCTCATCGAATAAGGGAGAAGTAACATCCACCTCGATAGCCAAGAGGGCCTTATTCTAGCCCTTCTTGAAATTTAGACTGCTGATGTAGCCTATCTGAACCTCAGCATCTTCGTATGCGGCAGCCCAGCCAGAATTATATGAATCTTCCTTAATGGTGGCTACCTCGAACTCCTTCTCTTCAGCTTCTCCACCAGCATCTTATTCTCCTTCACCACCGTTAGCTTACTTGAGCTGACCAAATCATAGGCCTACCATAGTTCATTCAGTTCTTTGATCGCAGCCTCCCTCGATCGATTAGTTTTAACAAGGGTCGGATCAGAAGACGTCCGAGCAGCATTAGCAGCCTTCAAGCTGGCCTCAAGCTCAATACTTTTCACTTTTAGAATAGCATTCTGCTTCTCTAGCTCACCATTCTTATTCACCAGCTCGTCGCGAGAGCGATAGAGCACGACAAAGTCAGTCATTAACAGTAAGTAAAAGAAGGCATTAGCAGAAAGAAACAAATAGAATTTGACAAGCATTAGAAAAGAGAAACAGACTTACCAAGGCTAGCCTCTAACTCGCTTGCAAGGCTAACTGGTCAGTCCCCATTGCCAGTGGGAAGGACTTCTCTCTCGAGCAGCGTAGGGGCCAGTTGAGGAGAAATGGCAACTGAGGCCCCCTCTAGCAACGCAGACATGGGCACTAGAGCTTACCCAGCCTTTGTCCTCGCCTCCACTTTTCTCCTCTCCTCCTCTTCTCCTTCTCCTTATCTTCCCTCTTCCTCTCCACCACCTTCTTTTTCTCTTCAATCTTCTTCATGTCCTATTCTCTCTTTCTTTCTTTCCCTCTCAACTGCTATTCTTCTTTTCTCTTCTTCTCCTGCTCCTGAGCAGCAAACTGAGAACTAGTGGTAATACTCAGTGCTGGATTTCTTCTTCTTCGATCTCTGAGCAAGAAGCACATCATTCTCGTCATCATCATCACGGATCAAGTTTCTTCTAGGGGGAACCATTTCCTCACTAGAACTTCTAGATATACCTGAAGACTATTGAGCCTTAGAAATCTCTTCTGAGCTGGAGGAACTTTCACTACTGGAGCTCGCCTCACCAGAACCACCTTCAGCACCTCCTCTGATATCACTTTCAGAACTACTCTCTTCCTCATCCAACTGAATAGGATCGGCATCAGCTTCTTCAGAATTATCAAAGTCAGGAATGCTGTCCACAGTCCTCACAATAAAATTGGACCCGATGTTCTTATACTCCAGCAGGAAAGGAACGGACCGGGGATGTTCATCGTCAGCCAGAGATTACCTGATATTCCAAGCTTTAATCAGCTCCGCAGCTCGGACCTCGCTGAGGGCAGGTTCCAAGTTCTTTGTCCTCGCTGAAAAGAAAATAAGAAAGTATAAGAATAATCACACATTATCAAGGAGATCGAAAGAGCAGAGTAAAGACTACCTATATACTCTTCCCCATAAAAGGGAACAGTGAATCTAATAGACCTCGCCCCCTCAGTCTGGGGGAGAACTGCCAATTCCTAGCAAGAATTCCATCTTGCCAGTAATCCTTGTGGGAATCAGGTAAATTTACTACCAATACCCTATCAGGACTCTTGGCCTTGAGGTAGAGTAGACCAGAGCTCGTTCGAGAGAAGGAATAATAGAAACAAACTTTAGCAAGCCCCAATTTAGTGCCATAAAGTTGATTTATTCTATGGACACCACTGACTATCTTCCAGACATCGGGCGAACATTCTGTAGGGACAATGCTGAAATAACCAAAGAAATGCAAGAAAAAATTTTTTGGAGGAAAAGTAAGCCCCCCCTGGGAAACCAACAGGACATGAATCCAATGAGCACCCTCTATCTCTCTAACATTCTTAGGAGGAGAGGCGCACTCAATCTCTACCCACTCTGGGTTATTATAAAACTTTCTAAACTCAGACACTGATCTATTACCTATCTTTGTCATTTGTAAACCCTAAATTGCAAATTCAAAGAAAACTCAACAGAGAAAGCACAGAGAGAGAGCACAGGGGACTTACAAGATGAATGTTTGACTTGGACGATGCAAGATCACAAGCCCAGGTGACGAGAGAGATTGAAATCGAAGAAAATAAAGACTTGGAGAAGAGGGCACAACAGCTAAAACTCACAGAAGATGAGGGAACACTAAGAAGTTTGAAACGACAACTATGGAACGTTGCTCCAAATAACTTTTAAATGCTCCCAATCATCGCGTATAGGACACGAAGCAACTGCCGCCTAAATCAGTTATCAACTTTAGAAAGAGTTACACGATTTACCAAAAGAGCCATTATGACAAATCATTTAAATTTATTGAGCCCAAATTGTGTCCCCCGGATTTTCCATCATGGGCCCGGACGAGTAGCCTAACAAAAACAGCCCAAAGTTCGGACCCCTCACCTTAACTAAATTCAATTATCACTTAGTCTTCTCCTAGAATCTCGTATAGAGATATTCTAGGAGATAAAGATGGACGTGGGGGAGTCCAACACCCCCACTCCCTGAAGATAAACATGTATAAAATAAACCCTAAGCCTAGGGCAAGAGGCACGCACTGTATTCTCTGTAAACGCTCCTCGGAGTATATAGAAATAATACTGACTGCACCATCGTGGACATAGGCATTCTTGCTGAACCACGTACATACTGTGTTGTGTGATTGGCATTTTATGTTCTTTATTTTCCTTGGTGATTGTGCTTTTCTCATTTATTTGTGTTGAATATAATTGTCACCACAATAATACGTCAATTCAAAATCCCAATAACTCATCCTTATGCTCTCGAATACATTACCTTTCGATTTAGTCCCGATTAATCATTCCCTTAATTCTCTCATTAAGACTAAGTCACAAACCTTTCATAGTCCTAGTGTTATCCGATATACGTGTCATAATATTATAAGGATATCCCAAAAAAATTCCCATTTATAAATAACATTTTAAGGGCTTAATAAGGGAAATAACACAAATCTGGGCAAATCAAATCAATTCTTCATAGGGCCGAATATAGTCACCTTGCCGAATCGATTCACCCTTGGGCTGAATCTATTCGAACAGTACCACGTTGTCTTTTTTTTTTGAGTTTTAGCATTTTTCATCATTTTTCTTTTACACAACCTCCACGATCCTTCACCAAACTTACAACCAATTGTCCTAAACGTTATCTACATATGTAATGATGATTTGCAACGTGATTATAACATCAAAACACAATGGTTTCTATTAAAAATAGATCAAATCTTTTATTCAACAAAACCCTAGATTTTCATGTTCTTTATTTAAACTCAACATAAAACCCATATTTTCCCACATAGATCATCCATATCATCTAGTTTTATACTTATACATATATGGATCAATTTACATGCAATCCTATCCATGATCTTGTTTTTAATTCATTAATTTTCCAAGAATTTCATTCAAAATCATCAAATATAAAACCCTACACTATATGGGTATTATAACTTCAAAAGAAATTACAATAAATACTTGCTTCTTTATGATTGATGATCGGAATTCATGATTAAGATGATGGATTACTTGTCTTCTCCTCCAATCCTCAATATCAAGTTGATTGGGGGGGGGGGGGGGGGGGGGAGAGAACAATGAAGAACACTTCAAAGATCCTCTTCAAACCTCTAAGAATGCTCTATCTTCCTTCTATAATGGACTACCTTGGATTTCTAACCTCTTAACCCTAGACACTCCTATATACTAGCTGATATAACCTATAGAAATTCGTATCTCTATTAACCTTAGTCTACCAAATGACTACTAAATAACTAAAATGCCCTTATACGGCGCTGGTTTAGTCAAAAATTGCCTCAGGACCCAAACAATACCCCTAGGATAACTTTGCTGACTATTTCGACCCTTTCGAACACACTAGTGCACTCAAAATGACCATTTGGAAGACCCATAAATAATTTATATTTTATTTCATATGTTTTAAGTCCTGACATGACTCACACGTGCGTCCCGAATAAATTACTGTAACTGCCATATTTCTCACTCACGATAATCATAATACTTTATTATCAATTTATTACTCGTTGACTAAGTAATACTCATTATATTTAAATCAAATAAATATCAATCCTAAACATGCTAGTTAATATTTATTTTAATCCGAATTAATTTTCCCTTTTAATTTAATTAATCCTTATATAAAAATGATTAAAATTTATGGGTTGTTACAATTTCTTCCTCAGAAAAGGCTGGAGGTAAAATGCAAGTTTCAGCCTCAATCGGGCTTTGTGAAGAAGAAATAATCTCATCGAGTTAGCCGTTTATTTCTAAAGACCAAGATTTAGGACTCTTCGATTGGTCATTCAGTTCCTTGAAATCTAAGTCATGATCAAACCGACAAGAAGACAAAACAACTTCTGAAGAGGTTTGCTCATAGCTAGAGGATTCCCCACTTCCCAAAGTTTCTTCCCAAATTGATGAGGGATTACTTAAAAATTCTTGAATTTCATGCTCAATTTTTCCTTTCTCAAGAATTTGTAAACATTCTCTCATAGTCTTGGGAGTGTAACTTGGAGAACTATTTTCAAAAGAATTAAGTTATCTAAGGAGTTATAGCGAGACATTACAAAGTAGGCAATTCAAAAACACGACGAGCACCAAAATTTCAAGGTTCTCGAAACAATTTAGTACAAGTAAAAATGGAAGAAAATAACAAAGAATACAAATACAAAGAAAACAATACTACGAAATACTACAAAAATTACAATCTATAAGAAACACTTCCCCGATAATGATGCCATTTTGATGTGGCGAAAACCGAGCGTCCGTGTAGATGCACCAATCGTTGTTATCGGCTTTCGACCGTAATGCAAACTAAACCTAAGAAATAACTACACTCCAATTGAGTATAGAGGCTAGTTCGGGTATCGAAAAATCCACAGGGAATATTCGATAGACTTTAATCAATTTATTATTTCTTAAATAAAAGTGTAAAAGGTGATTATGGTGTAAAGAGGAAAAAAACGAAAAACAACGTAACTAAAAAAGACTAATAAAACTAGGGTAGGATCACATCCCCTCCATGGGTTTAACAATGAGTAAAAAGGATTTTAGTTCTAAAACATTTAACCAAGCCTATTCAATTAATTGTAAACATCAAACATGAAGAAAACTAATTCAACAATTAAAGATTAAACATTTAATCGAAAATGGTCACACATGGATTAATTTCACAATATCGCTATAAATACTAACATTGTGTGACAAAGAAAGTTAAACGCCTAATATTCCAACTTTAATACACGAGGTTTTAATTAAATGCATTTTTACCAAAATCCTAGATTTCAAAGCTCGACACCTATTAATGATGGAAATATAACCCCAACCCTTAAAATAACTACAACACGTGATTAAAGTAAGAAATAAAACTAATTAACCAAAGAAAATAACTAAATGACAAACAAAAACTAAATACAAAGTAAGTAAATGAAGGATAAATCATGAAATAAAGAAATACGACTTAAATTAAAAGGAATAAGATAATAAATAGTACTTACATAAACAAAATGGGTTGAACCCCTATAGAGGGAAGCTCCCAAAGAGAAACCCTAAAAATCTAACCTAAAATGAAAGACATCCCACAAAAAAAAACTCTTAAATACTAAGTGGAATAAGAAATAAAGGAAAAATAAATTAAAAGGAAACAAGCTCCGAAATCTGGTGGGACCAGTTTACCGCGGCCAAGGGTCCGGTCGACCGAGGTTCCAATTTGAGATCCTCTCCCTTCTTTCGTGGGAAATGCGGAAATGACAGTCAACCAGGGGCTCAGGGCCGATCGAACGGTGCTCAGTGTTCTTGGGGAGTTTTGTCCATCGTAAGGGAGAAAAGAGCTTTACGAAAATGGATCTAACTTCTTTGTTTGAACTCAAAATGATGTTTCTCTTGCATCCACATGAAGCTACCTCAATGAACTATGCTTTCATGTAATTCCACTGAGCCGGAGATGAAGTATGAAATGACTAAAATTCCCTTAAAGTTGACTCAGATAACGAAACTTCCTCAAAAAGCAACCAATTCACATGCTAAGCATTACCATACTTACAAAATCTCAATTTTACCTCACAAAACATATAGACATACATAATAGTGGTGGTCTGGTTAACGAGCATAAATATATGCAAAAAGGAACACAAAAGTGCTACAATGCGTAAACATAACGGGTGCGAATGTGTAATATTCATGACGTATCACCCCCTAACTTAGACATTGCTAGTCCCTAGTAATGAAATATAACAAAACGAGTCCAACAAATCGTGGTACAAAATGTATAGATGTATAAAGTATATAAATGCCACTTTCATAGGGAACACGTTTACATTTAGCATACGTAATAAGTCGTTAAACCCCTAGGTTATCCTAGTGGACGAGTGTTGTCTCGTGAGGGGTTTCTAGGGTTGAAACCCATAAACATAAAAGTTTCCTCAAAATATGCCCAACCACAATACAAGACAAGATCAACAAAAATGAAAAGGATGTAAACATGTTGTTAGCATAGTGAATAAATACACTCAAAATACTGTAGTTATCAAGATTGTAGAACGAACTTCATCGAAATGAAACCTTAAAAGTGGGAGGAAAACCTAGGACAGGCAAAGTATGATTTGGCAAAACTTTTATAAACCGAATAAACGTTAAAGTGTGCATATATTCAATCCTTTTAAGATATTACGCTCAATAAATAAAATCACCCAGAACGGGAGGTAGTACATAGGTCATGATGTCATAAAGAGTAAATGTGCCTGGAAACTAGCCCGCGCACATGTCACGAATGAAGAACACTATATATATATATATATATATAATGAAAGACATGGAATCCCAATTAAAGATACCATCAATAAAAGAGGCGAAATGTATTTTCACATGTTATCAAAACTATTATGACTTTTGAATTAAATTCACCCGAGGATCACATAGGACTTTTATATAGTTGTAAAGTACATTTAGGATTAAGGTTAGGACATGAATGGATTATTTACGGGTTCAAAGGTGTTTGGGCATGAAAAACTTGGGATGATATATGAGTGCATTATTATATATATTTTATACGCAAATTTATATTTTGTTAGTCCCATTTTAGTGTATTTAATAAGTTCTTAGGACTATTTTATTAAAAAGAGGAAAAAATGATTAAATTCATATTGAAAATGGCAATTTTAAGTAAAAAATGGTCACTTCGATAATTTTATAAGATTCTTGTGCTAATTTGTAAAAAAATTTGCCTAGTGAATTTTTTGCAGGTAATGATGGAATTTGATGCAAATTGATGATCAATTCAAAAAAGGCGTGAAAAAGCTGATTTTTACGATTGTTCCGATTTGGACGAAACTCGGCATGCGTGTTCAGCAAGAAAAGATAAGAGTTTTTGAGTGGGGGGAAATTCCGTCCCGTATCACGATCCAAAGATTAAATAGGTGGAGAGATAGCTACTAACACCATTCGGCCAATCAGAAACAGTCTCACCACAACTCAAATACCTCACCACTTTTCCTATAAAAATGACCCTTGGGCTCATAATTTCGTAGACAATTAGAGAGGAATTTCGTGGAGGATTTCGAGGAGCAACTTTGAGTGATTGTAATCAATTTGAATGATAATTTTTTATCATTTTTTAGAGGATTGAATTTTGTTATGAGAGAACTATTTATAAGTTTGGTTTATTAATGAAGATCTCTACTCATTCTTGCAATTTCTCTTTCATTAAGGTTGCTTGATTCTTATATTAGTAGTAGGATGAATTTTATCATAGTTAGCTAATATTGTCACGTTAATATTATCGTTTTGTCTATTCCCTACTTATTTTAATTATTATTAAAGATACGGTATTCATTTTAAAGCGCCACGAGAGTGTGTTTTATAACATTCAAGATTTTTTTGTCAAATCAATTTGAGATTTAAAAATAGTAATTTTTGATGGATTATGCTTGCACTTTGATTGTTTTTATAGTCCATGCTTAAATATATTTGCGAATTTTAAAACTTGTATTTTCTAAGGGAACAGGGATTTTAGCCGTCTATTAGAGACGTTAAAAATATTTTGATCATAACCGTCATATTTTCCGAATTAAACGCGGAGAGAGTTGGTTTAACTTGAGTTATAAAAAGGAAATGACAAGATTAAATTAGTGTGCAATATTAGTTGCGTGATAAATGGATCCCGAATCCTAATTATTTCCTAATTGTTTACAAATATGTTGTGTTTCCCTCATTTATCGTAGTTGCTTTTATTTAGTGTAGTTCATAATCATTCTCTATCCCATTTAGTCTACTTGGACAATCACAATTAATTTGAATGAAAAATTGACAAATCTCTGTGGGTTCGACCCATACTTACACTCGCTATTCTATAATAGCCCATGCACTTGCGGTATTTTATAAAATTGACAACAATAATGGAAAATAGTGGGCAACGACATGCCATATTGATGGGTAAAAATCGAGCATTCATGTAGATACGCCAATCCTAGTTATCGGCTTCTGATCGCAAGTAAAAAAAATCTAAATTATAGCTACACTCCTGTGGAGTATAGAGGCTAGTCCGGGTATCCAAAAATCCTTAGGGAATGTTCGACAGACTTTAATCGATTTATTATTTCTCAAATAAAAAAGTAAAAGGGGATTATGGTGTAAAGGGGAAAAAGGGAAAATATCAAAACTAATCACGATTAATAAAGCGAGAGTAGGATCACATCCACGCCACGGGTTGAACAATGCGTAAAAAATATTTTGGTTTGAAAACATTTAGCCGAGCATATTCAATTAATTATAAACATCAAACATGAAGAAAATTAATTCAGCAATGAAAAATCAAACATTTAATCGAAAATGCTCACACATGGATTAATTTTACAATATCTCTATAATACCTAACATTGAGTGACAAAAAAAGTTAAATGCCTAATATTCCAACTTTAATACACGAGGTTTCAATTAAATGCTTTTTACCCAAAACCTAGATTTCAAAGCTCGACACCCATTAATGGCGGAAATATGATCATAATCCTTAAACTAACTACAAAACATGATTAAAGAAAGAAATAAAACTAATTAACCAAAGAAAATAATGAAAAAGCCAACAAAGACTGAATACAAAAAAAGGAAGATAAATGCTTGAAATAAAGAAATATAAGTTAACTGAAAGAGAAGAAGACAATGAATAGAACTTACGTAAACAAAATGGGTTGAAACCCTAGAGAGAGAAGATACCAAAGAGAAACCCTAAAAGTCAGACCTAAAACAATAGATATCCCACAAACAAACAAAAATCCACTCAAATACTAAGTGGAAAAAGAAATTAAAAGGATACAAGCGCCAAAATCCGGTGGAACCGGTTGACAGCCTAGGGGCCGGTCTACCGGGGTTCCGATTTGAGATCCTCTCCCTTTTTTCATGGGAAATGCTGAAATGACAGTCAACCAGGGGCTCAGGGCCGATCGAACGGTGCTCATTTTTCTATAGGAGTTTGGTCCATCGTAAGGGAGAAAAGAGCTTTACGAAAATGGATCTAACTTCTTCGTTCGAACTCAAAATGACATTCCATTTGATGCCATGTGAAGCTATATCAACGAACTATGTTTCCATGGAATTCCATGGAGCCAGAGATGAAGTATGAAATTACTAAAGAGCCCTTAAAGTTGAGTCAGATGATAAAAACCTCCTCAAAAAGCAACCAATTTACATGCTAAGCATTACCAAACTAACAAAAGTTTAATTATACCTCGCAAAACATATAGACATACATAATAAAGATTGTCTGGTTAAAGAACATAAATATATGGAAAAGGAAGACAAAAGTGCTAGAATGCGTGAAGATAACGGGTGCGAATGTGCAATATTCGTGACGTAGCACACCCTCTAACTTAGACATTGCTAGTCCCTAGTAATGAAATAAAACAAAACCAGTCCAACAAATGGTGGTACAAAATGTATAGATGTATAAAGTATATAAATGCCACTTGTGTAGAGAACACATTGGAATTTAGAATAAGCAATAAGTCGTTAAACCCCTAGGTCACCCTAGTGGATGAGTGTTGTCTCATGAGGGTTTTCAGGGATGAAACCCACAAACATCAAAGTTTCCTCAAAATATGCCCACCCAAAATACGAGACAAGCTCAACAAAAATAAAAAGGATGTCAACATGTTATTAGCATAGTGAAAAAATTCACTCAAAAGTCTGTACTTATTAACATTGTAGAACAAACTTCATCGAAATGAACCCTTAAAAGTGGGAGGAAAACCTAGCACATGCAAAGTATGATTTGGCAAAACTTTTATGAATCGGATAAACCTTAAAGTGTGGATATATTCAATCCTAATCGAATATTACACTCAAAAAATTAAATCACCCAGAACGGGAGGTAATACAAGGGACATGATGTCTTAAAGACTAAATGTACATCGAAACTAGGCTGTGCACATGTCACTAATGAAGAACGCTATAAATATAATAAGAGACATGTAATCCCATTTAAAAATACAGTCAATAAAAAAGGCGAAATGTATTTTCACATATTATCGAAACTATTATGACTTTTGAAATAAATTCACCCTAGGATCACATAGAACTTTTATAGGGATGTAAAGTAGGTTTGGGCTTAAGGTTAGGAAAGGAATGGATTATTTACAGGTTCAAAGGTCTTTGGGCTTGAAAAACTTGGGATAATGGAAAATTGTGGGCAACGACGTGCCATTTTGATGCGGCGGAAACCGAGCATTCGTGTAGATATGCCAACCCTTGTTATCGACTTTCGACAGCAAGAAAAAAAACTAAACTATAACTCACTCCTATGGAGTATAGCGCCTAGTCCGGGTATCGAAAAATCCATTGGGAATGTTCGACAGACTTGAATCGATTTATTATTTCTCAAATAAAAGTGTAAATGGTGATTATGGTGTAAAGGAGAAAATGGAAAAATAACAAAACTAAACAAGATTAATAAAGCGAGCGTAGGATCACATCCGAGCCATGGATTGAACAATGGGTAAAAAGGATTTCGGTTCGAAATTATTTAACCGAGCATATTCAATTAATTATAAACATTAAACATGAATAAAATTAATTCAATAATGAAAGATTAAAAATTTAATCAAAAATGGTCACACATGGATTAATTTTACAATATCGCTATAAACACTAACATTGCATGGCAAAGAAACTTAAATGCCTAATATTCCAACTTTAATACACTAGGTTTCAATTAAATGCAATTTTACCCAAAACATAGATTTCAAAGCTTGACACCCATTAATGGTGGATATATGAAGTATGGAATGACTAAAATGACCTTGAAGTTGAGTCAAGTGACGAAACTTCCTAAAAAAGCAACCAATTCACATGTTAAGCATTACTATACTTACAAAAGCTCAATTATAACTCGCAAAATAGATAGATATAAATAATAGCGGTTGTCTGGTTAACGAGCATAAATATATGATTTGGCAACACAAAAGAGCAAGAATGCCTAAAGATAATGGGTGCGAATATGCAATATTGATGACGTATCACACCCCCAAACTTAGACATTGTCAGTCCCTAGTAATGAAAGAAAACAAAACTAGTCCAACAAATGGTGGTACAAAATGTATAGATGTATAAAGAATATAAATTCCCCTTTCATAGTGAACTCGTTTTCATTTAGCATATGCAATAAGTTATTAAACCTCTAGGTTACCCTAGTGGACGAGTGTTGTCACATGAGGGTTTTCAGGGATAAAACCCACAAACATTAAAGTTTCCTCAAAATATGCCCAACCACAATACAAGACAAGCTCAACAAAAATAAAAAAGAATCTCAACATGTTATTATCATAGTGAACAAATTCACTCAAAAGTCTGTAGTTATTAACATTGTAGAATGAACTTGATCGAAATGAACCCTTAAAAGTGGGAGGAAAACCTAGCACCGGCAAAGTATGATTTGGAAAAACTTTTTTAAACCAGATAAATGTTAAAGTGTGAATATATTCAATCTTTATCGGATATTATGCTCAACGAATGAAATCATCCAGAACGGGAGGTAATACACGAGACATAATGTCATAAAGATTAAATGTACATGGAAATTAGGCCGTGTAGATGTCACTAATGAAGAACGCTATTTATATAATGAAAGATATGTAATCCCAATTAAAGATACCATCAGTAAAAGAGGCGAAATGTATTTTCACAAATTATCAAAACTATTACGACTTTTGAATTAAATTCACCCGAGAATCACATAGGACTTTTACAGGGTTGTAAAGTAGGGTTGGGATTAAGGTTAGGAAAGGAATGGATTATTTATAGGTTCAAAGGTGTTTGGGAATGAAAAACTTGGGATAATGGAAAATTATGGGCAATGACGTGTCATTTTGATGTGGCAAAAACTGAGCGTTCGTGTAGATACGCCAATCCTTGTTATCAGCTTCCGATCGCGAGGAAAAAAAAACTAAACTATAACTACACTCCTATGGAGTATAGCGGTTAGCCCAGGTATCAAAAAATTCACAGGGAATGTTCGACAGACTTTCATCGATTTATTATTTCTCAAATAATGGTGTAAATGGGAAAAAGAAAAAATATCAAAACTAAACCAGATTAATAAAACGAGGGTAGGATCACATACAAGCCATGGGTTGAACAATGTGCAAAAAGGATTTTGGTTCGAAAACATTTAATCGAGCATATTCAATTAATTACAAACATCAAACATGAAGAAAATTAATTCAACATTGAAAGATTAAACATTTCATCAGATATGGTCACACATGGATTAATTTCACAATATCGCTATAAACACTAACATTGCATGACAAGGAAAGTTAAATGCCTAATTTTCCAACTTTAATACATGAGGTTTCAATTAAATGCATTTTTACCCAAAACCTAGACTTCAAAGCTCGACACCCATTAATGACAAAAATATGACCCCAACCCTTAAGCCAACTACAAAACATGATTAAAGCAAGAAATAAAACTAATTAACCTAAGAAAATAAGTAAATAACAAAAAACAACTCGACATAAAGCAAGTAAATGAAGAACAAAGCATGAAATAAAGAAATACAACTTAAATTAAAGGGAATAAGACAATGAATGGTACTCACATGAACAAAATGGGTTGAAACCCTAGAGAGAGAAGCTCCCAAAGAGAAACCCTAAAAATCTAACATAAAATGAAGGATATCCTAAAAACAAACAAAAACACACTTAAATACTGAGCGAAAAAAGAAATAAAGGAAAAAAAATAAAATTAAACAAGCTCCGAAAATCTGGTGGGACCAGTATACCGCGGACAAGGGGCTGGTGAACCGGGGTTAAGGTTTGAGATCCCCTACCTTCCTTCGTGGGCAAATGCTGAAATGCTAGTCAACCAGGGGCTCAAGGCCAGTCGACAGGTGCTTTGTTTTCTTGGGGAGTTTGGTCCATCATAAGGGAGAAAAGGGTCTTTATGAAAATGACTCTAACTTCTTCGTCCGATCTCAAAATGACCGGAGTGTGAAACGACCAAAATACCCTTAAAGTTGAGTTAGATGACAGAACCTCTTCGAAAAGTAACCAATTCACACGCTAAGCATTCGCATACCTAAAAAAGCTCAGTTATACCTCGCAAAACAAATAAACATATATAATAGAGGTTGTCTAGTTAACGATCATAAATATAGGGAAAAAGGAACACAAAAGTGCTAGAATGCGTAAAGATAATGGGTTCGGATATGCAATATTCGTACATATCACCCCTAACTTAGACATTGTTAGTCCCTAGTAATGAAAAAAAAAAGTCCAACAGATGGTGGTAGAAAATGTATATATGCATAAAATATATAAATTCCACTTTCGTATTGAACACGATTGCATTTATCTTATGCAATAAGCCGTTAAACCTCTAGGTTACCCTAGTTAACGAGTGTTGTCTCGTGAGGGTTTTCAGGGATGAAACCCCAAAAAACAAGGTTTTCTCAAAATATGCCCAATCACAATACAAGACAAAACCAATAAAAAAGAAAATGATTTCAAAATGTTATTTGCATAGTGAACGAATTCACTCAAAAGTCCGTTGTTATTAAAATTGTAGAACGAACCTCATCGAACTAAAACCTTAAATGTGGGAGGAAAAGCGAGCAGATGAAAAGTATGATTTGGCAAAACTTTTATAAATCGAATAAACATTAAAGCATGTATATATTCAATCCTCACTGGGTATTACGCATGAAAAATGAAATCACTCAGAACGGGAGGTAATACACGGGACATGCGGGCATAAAGAGTAAATGAACATGGAAACTAGGCCATGCACATATCACTAATGAAAAACCCTATATATAAAATGAAAAACATTTAATCTCAATGAATGATACCGTCGTTAAAGGAGGCGAAATGTATTTTCATAGATTCTCAAAACTATTATGACGTTCAAATAAAATTCACCATGGGATCACATAGGACTTTTATAGGGTCATAATATAGGTTTGTAGTTAAGGTTAGGAAAGTAATGGATTATTTACAAGTTCAAAGGTTTTTTGGCATGAAAAACTTTGAATAATGGAAAATTGTGGGGAACGATGTGCCATTTTGATGTGGCGAAAGCCGAGCGTCTCTGTAGATATGCCAATCGTTGTTATTGGCTAGTCCGGGTATCGAAATATCCACATGGAATGTTCAACAAACTTGAATAGATTAAGTATTTCTCAAATATAAGTGTAAAAGGTGACTATGGTGTAAAGGGGAAAAAGGGAAAAATAACAAACCTAAACAAGATTAAATAAAATGAGGGTAGGATCAACTCTCAGCCATGGGTTGAACAATGCGTAAAAAGGATTTTGATTCGAAAATATTTAACCAAGTATATTCAATTAATTATAAACATCAAACATGAAGAAAATTAATTCAACAACGAAAGATTAAACATTTAATTGAAAATGGTCACGCCTGGATTAATTTCACAATATCTCTATAAACACTAATTTTTCATGACAAAAAAGTTAAACGCCTAATATTCCAAGTTTATTACATGAGGTTTTAATTAAATGCATTTTTTACCAAAAACCTAGATTTCGAAGCTCGACACCCATTAATGGCGAAAATATGACCCCAACCCTTAAACTAACTAGATCACGTGATTAAAGAAAGAAATAAAACTTATTAAGTAAATAAAATAATGAAATAACAAAGAAAACTGAATACAAAGCAAGTAAAGGAAGAACAAAGCATGAAATAAAGAAATATAAGTTAAATTTAAGGGAAAAAGATAAAGAATAGTACTTACATAAAAAAATGGGTTAAAACCCTAGAGAGAGAAGATCCCAAAGAGAAACCCTAAAAATCTAACCTAAAATGAAAGATATACCAGAAAACAAACAAAACTCACTTAAATACTAAGTGGAAGAAGAAATAAAGGAAAAAAATAAAAGTAAACAAGCGCCGAAAACCTAGTGAGATCGGTCTTTCGCGACCAAAGGGTCGATCGACCGGGGTTAAGGTTTGAGATCCCCTTCCTTCCTTCGTGGGCAAATGCTAAAATTTTGGGCGATCAGGGGGTCAAGGTCAGTCGATCGGTGCTTTGTTTTATTGACGAGTTTGGTCTATCATAAGGGAGAAAATGGGCTTTATGGAAATGGCTCTAACTTCTTCATTCAAACTCGAAATGATGTGCCATTTGAGGCCACACGAATCTAACTCAATGAATACGCTTTTGTGGAATTCGACTGAGACGGAGATGAAGGGTGAAAGGACTAAAATGCCCTTAAAGTTGAGTTAGATCATGGAACTTCCTTAAAAAGCAACCAATTCACATGCTAAGCATTCCCATACCTACAAAAGCGTAATTATACCTTGCAAAATATATAAACATACATAATAGAGGTTGTCTAGTTAAAAAGAATAAATATAGGCAAAAAGGAAGACAAAAGCGCTAGAATGCTTAAAGATAACGGGTGAGAATGTGAAATATTCATGATGTATCATCTTTACTTCGATTAGATCATAAAATCATCCAGACAATCTTAGCATCACCACCGCACCTAAATGTTATATCTGAGAAATATTAGCACCAACTTTATCACTATTTGAGAAAACTCTGCCAAAATTAGCATGTTCATTTAGCGAGGACTCAAATCCTTAGTTGTTTCATATGACTTGGTGAGTTACCCATTTCCACAATGTCCAATGTCCATGAAATTTGTTGCAATAACTAAGGCACTGAGATGGTTATGGTAAAAGGGGGAAAAGTCATATTCGTCTTAAAATCTAAGATATGGTCGACTAGGATAGGCTCCACAGATGGATTTGTGGAAAAACATTGAAGCATGAGCAAAAATCGCATTTTTGGGTCATCTATTCAAGAATTTGAACCCAGATGAGCTTACTGCATTCTATCCTTATGACGATCCAATGTTAAGGAACTTAATTGAGACCTTTGCAAATGAAGTCAAGAATTTGAACCAAATTGTTTATAGATTTTGATCCCATTAAACAAAATGTTTCTATAAGGCTCTAATTTGGGTTTTCATTATATTATAGTTTCTCTTCATTATAACTTTATTAAGTAAATTTTGAAACCCAATTGTTGACTTTCACTTTAATTTTGGCATATACGACTACTATTTGATGAAATGTCATACATAGGAGAAACAAAAAAATTAATATGATCATGAATGGGATTTGTACATTGCCTTAACGAAGATTTGTTAGTTCTTTGTTCAATTTGGACTGAGTGAGCATCTTCAAATGTAGTATTCAGGCCTACCATATATTTAAGTTATTCATTTTCTTGTTTTACTTGAAATTTGATGCTTTAACATAATGACTATTGTAAATACTATGATGACTTAATGTTATAGGTGTTTTATTCTTGCTGGTGGATATATAAGTTATTATTTTTTCAAAAAAAATTATTCAACAAATTTATAGTATTCATGACATTCAGTTCTACACAATGTATTTGCTCAGGTTATTCACAAATTTTTAATGCATTCTTTTTTATGTTCTTTGCATTTTGTTAAAAAAAACTTTCTAAACCAAAACTAATAAATAGACTTTTTCACGTTGACTCACAAATGACATCGCAAGTATCGAGTGCTTTTTTAAATTTTTTTTAACATTTTTATTATACAAAATGATTTTTTTAATGAATTTTTTTTTATGATTTTTTTTTCTAATGTTAAATTACTTATTTGATCAGTGTCATATAAACGGGCAAGTTCGGTAGAAATATAACAATATTTTTTATTCGATTACTATTGTTTGGTCACCCTATTACACCTCTTGGCATTTAGTTGTGTAATTCTTTTTCCATTCAATTAGCATCATGCGATCACTGTAGTAACAAATCGGGTACTTATATTTTTGTGAGAATCTATTAATATAACAATCTTTTGATTTTTCTCAATGAAATGATACATATTAGTTATTGACTTTGATTTTTAACACATTGTTAATATGACAATCGAGGTTTACTGGATCTATTTTCAAGCCACCCCTATTTTTGGATTTAAAAATATTTTTACCACGTTGAATCTTAATGGAAAATTACACCCTTAAAAAAATAAAATTCTAATTGTTTAATAGATCTGTACAGGCTTAAATGCCGATTTTTATTACATTTTAAAGATGGATTTATTTTCTTGATTGTTATGACTTTGAATACAGGTTTGTTTGGTTGGGTGTTATTATGACAGATTTGTTATTTTGTAGGATTTATACATCAGTTACATGAATTTCTGACAAAAGGAGCTAATTAATTTGTTATATTTAGCCTTAAGGGGAAGACGTATACTAACAATATATCAACTTATATTTTACTTGAAAGTATTCAAGGCATGTTAGTAGTGACTCAAGAACATGGGATTTGTTTTGTCTCCAATTTAAATTAGTTCATGAAATTATTATATTTTTGTAAGTAAACATTCTACTTCTCATTTTTGCAGGTTAGCACACTCCTTAAATAGTGACACCAAGTTGTTTAATTGTCAGACTTGGGTGTGTAAACATTTTCATAATTAACCTTTTGTTCTTGAATTCTATTCAAGTTGGTATATTCAAGATTGTTTTCTTATTATAAAACTTTAATCAATTATAATATATATTATAAGAATTATTTAATATTACATTCTTAGTTTCAAAATATCAAATACTTTAGAAAAATATTATGATTATGATAACATGTTTAAATAATAAATATTCAGTAAATAATCTTACTTATGTAAAAACATTCTGGCATAATATGGTATATTTATTTTATGCATAATTTTATTTTTGTCACATCGAGGACAAGTTTTTTGTTATATATTGTTAATTTGTGTCATTTATGAATGAATTTCAAGTCACTAAGTTATGATGTTAGCATGTTAGTTACCAGAGCCTCCAAAGGAGAAGCCATTAATGATAATTATATGGTGACTCATGTCATATTTTTAATTCAAGACATTATTAATCAGAACAAATCTTATTAATTATATACAAAAATTAAATACTTTGGTGGCCTACTTGCATGTGGTATTTAAATTCACTTTCTTATTTTTTTATCCAAACTTTCATTATTTCTACACATTATGGGGAGTACAATTAGAATGACCATTCAAAATATAGTAATTTTTTTTTAATTAAACTTCCATGTGTATCGCATGGGTTAAAATTAGTTTCTTTTATATAACCTTCGGTATGGTATGTTATATAATTGATGGATAAACATTGTGAGTTATCCCTTGATTTGATGAGGTCTTAGTGTGGCCATCCCCGATCCTTGCGGTAGGCGAGCGGCACGATGGAGGATCTTAGGTCCCACGCATCCCTCTCGGGAGCGCTTTGGCCGGCGTCATTTGGGTGAGGGTGAAAAATGTAGAGAGATTAGAGTCGCCAGTCTATTTTACTCAAAATAGACAAAAGAATGGGTGCCACCCCGAAGGAAAGCATCCAAAGACATACTGATGCATACGAAACCAAAAATGATTCGAAAAAGGTCCGGAGGCTAAGTTACGAAATGGGTAGGTGTTAGGCACCCATTCCTCCCTCTCGATCTCTCGTGGATTTTTGTTATTTTCCATTATTTTCCCCGTGATATGTGTGCATGTGTATATATAGTGGAGATATGAATTATCGACTTGTACCATGGAAAAGGTAAAGAGAGTCATCCATAGGAAAATATAAAAATTATATTAGAAAATAGGATTTACGCAATTATCCTTACGTTGATCATTATGAGGGAACGATAATGCATATGGAATAATACGCCCCTAAGAAAAAATATATATAAATATATAATATAAGAGAATTGAGTTTAGAGAAAATAGAAAATGAGAGAAAAAGTAGAAATAGGACTCAAGTCTCGAGTTTTACCCCGAGACGCCTATGTAGCCTATAGAGGCATCAAAGTCCACGTAGTTCGTATGCAAAACGAGGGGTGAGGTTTATCCCATAAATCCAACCGGGGATTCTCTTATTTGTGTGTGTGTGTGTGTGTGTGTGTAGAGAAAGTGTTTTAGTTGTGAGAAAAGTGTAAAAAAAGTATGAGAATTCCCGTTTGGAATTTATGCACAAACCCTCTTTTTCTTATTTTTTGGGTTTTTATTTAAATGAAAATAAGGGATGTTCAATAATACAAAATAAAAAGTATATTAGGTTGTGTGAGATTAGATAATAAGAGTGCTAAGTAACAAAACAAGTTATTGCAAATTTATGAAAATTTAAGGAGAGAGTTGAGAAAATTGGACCTTCTTGAAGATTTTGAGCTTGATCTTGAATGTTGGAGAGAAGTCGTTGGACTTGGATGATGATGGAGGGTAGTGAATTTATCAAGTTTGATGAAAATGGTGATGAAAAGTGAAGGTTGGATAGGGATTTGGGTGTGGAAATTACGCTGACTTCGAGAGAGGTTTTTTGGGTTTGTTGAGAGTGATAACCATCAGATCTGGGCTCTCCCTTCTAGTGAGGTTAGGTCTCCTTTTTATAGGCCCAGGTAATTACCGATTGGCATAGACCTGGTCCTGCCTATCGGCACCTGTCGATAGGCAGGGTCTGGAACCTATTGTTTGGCAGTATTTTTCAGGCCTTTTCGAAAAATTGGCTGCCGAACACAAATCGTTGATCAGAATTGCTCACGGGGAGGAATGTTGGAAAGCTAATTGAGAGACCTTCGAAAGTACTTTGGACTACTCCTGGGTTTGGGAGTTGACTTTGGGTCAAATATGGCTCGGAAGCATTTGTCAGTCAATTGGTTTGGGAATTTTTGGACGTAAACGGATCGTTCATCCGCGTGGTATGTCAGAATCATGCACGGGGTGGACTGTTGGAAAGTTTAGGAGATGTAATTAGACATTCCAAAGAGTTTGATCCATTTCAGGGAGTTGACTTTGGTCATCGGGCCCTAGAAGCATTCGGTGGCCTTTTAGAGTAAAACGGATCATTTGACCATACCGTAAGTCAGAATCACGCATGAAGCGGACCGTTGGAAAGGTGTTTTAGTGAACTTTAAAGATTCATTCAGTCTCAGTCGAGCTGAAGAGTTAACATAGGTCAAACGGAACCCGTGAGCGCCCGGTGGCCTCGTGATTGAGTTTCGGGGGGAAACAAGGCATTTGTCCACATGGTAAGTCAGAATTGCACAAGGGATGGACCGTTGGAAAGGGGTTTCAGTTATTTTTAAAGATTCATTCAGTCTTGGTCGATTTGAAGACTTTGACTTTTAGTCAAATGGAACTTAGGAGCGCCCGATGGCTTCTAGGTCAGTACATGGTGTATGACTTGGGTTTGTGGTGATGACGGGAGGTGCTAGGGACCTAAGGAGAGTTTGAGGGGTAACAAAATGGGGCCTTTATAGAGCCCCTCTACGGGTGAGTTTGGAAGAAATGATAGCCATCAAATAGACACCGCATGATGCTTTTGAGGGAGGATCACCAATTCAAAGGGTCGAGGCCTACAGAGTGTGCTGGGAATGACAGATTCTGAGGTTTGGAGCTAATTATGAGGGATTGAAGATGAGGTTGACCGATTCTATGGGTCAAAGCCAATTCTGAGGGCTTGAAGATGAGGGTGACCGATTCTGAGGGTCAAAGCCAATTCTGTGAGCTTAAGGATGCGATGACCAATTCTATGGGTCGAAGCTAATTCTGAGGGCTTAAACATGAGGGGTACCAATTTTGAGGGTCGAAGAAAATTTTGTGGGCTTAAGGATGAGATGACCAATTCTACGGGTCGAAGCCAATTCTGAGGGCTTGAAGATGAGGGTGACCGATTATGAGGGTCGAAGACAATTCTGCGGGCTTAAGGTGATGATCCAAGACTGAGGTCAATTCTATCCTAACTAGGGTGACGACCGAGGATCAATATTAATTATGACCTAAGAGAGGTGACGATCGAGGACTGAGGTCAATTCTGACCTAAGAGAGGTGACGATCCAAGGCCGAGGTTAATTCTGACCTAACTAAGGTGATGATCCAAGATCGAGGTCAATTCTGACCCAAGAGAGGTGATGACCGAGGATTGAGGTCAATTCTGACCTAACTAAGGTGACGATTCGAGATCAAGGTCAATTCTAACCTAACTAAGGTGAAGATCTAAGACCGATGTCAACTCTGACCCAAGAGAGTTGACGATCAAGGATCGAGGTCAATTCTGACCTAACTAAGGTGATGATCTTAGATCGAGGTCAATTTTGACCTAAGAGAGGTGACGACCAAGGACTGAGGTCAATTCTGACCTAAGAGAGGTGACGATCGAGGACCGAGGCCAATTCTGACCTAAAAGAGGTGATGATCCAAGGCCGAGGTCAATTCTAACCTAAGAGAGGTGACGACCGAGGATCAAGGTCAATTCTGACCTAAGAGAGGTGACGATCCAAGACCGAGGTCAATTTTGACCTACATTCCTTCGGGATAATCAGGCATTCTGCTGGGGTAAAGATTAGACCTTGGATTCCGTTGGGGAATAACGAATGGGTTGGAGAAAATGTAGTGTCCCCCAGAGTTCCGTTGGGGAAATCCTTGTGAATTTGGGGAGTTTACGGAGGAAAGACAACTTTGATGTCGTAAAGTCCATTAGGGAAGTGATTAGGTGGTCCAGGGTTTGGATATATTTCTTGAGACCTTTGGGGCATAGGGGGTGATCCTTAGAGATCCTCCGGGGATGTTGTCGGGAGGAGTTTTACTTTGTTTTTGAGAGTTCCACTGGGTAAATGGGGGTTCCACTTGAGGGAGTCTAAAATTTTCTTGGTGAAAATGTTCTAAATCCTTCCTGGGACTTTTAGGATTTTTCTGAGAATTTTTCAGGGCCTTCTATTATTTTCTAGGAATTTTTGTATGAAGTTTTAAGGGAGGTTCCGGTCGGCATGGTGTCGAGGGTGCCATTCGGTAGTGGCATGGACTTTTGAAATGCCTCGGGAAGGAAAGGGGTCAGTGATGATCGGTGGGTGGGGGATGTCAATCGACATGACGCTTGGCATACTATATAAAGGGGGAACATTCTCCTCATCTTTCACAGCTTCTTGCTTTCTTTCTTTCTGCGATTTTTCGCTGCCAATCGTTCTAGCATTCCGATCTCTAAGAAATGGCTACCTTTGTGAGTACTGCAGTGCATAGGAAATGGTTGACTGTTGATGACTGGGCGAACGTGGAGTGGAGGGCTAGGGAGCCTCTTGCTTTGGGGAGTGAGAACTTCTTTGATGAATTCGAGCCGGTTGTGGATGAGCGGACCTAACTGCGAGAGCCATCTCATCATCGGTCTTCGAGGGTAGTGAGCCCTGGCAATTATATAAGTAACTTGACTCCTGGAATTCTTATCCTTTTGGTGATTTTTTCTTTCCTTCTGGAATTTTTGACAAAGTTTCTTCCTTTGACAGTCTGTTATCTCTTTGAATAACATACGTTCCCGCGGGACAACGGGGCTTAAGGATGTCCGGGAGCATCTTCCATTTGTGGTGCACTGCGTGATATCCTCAGCGGCTTTTGGGAGTTTGGCGTTTGTGCTGGATGAGACGCCTCGTTCGACAGTGGTCTTATGCACTTCTGGGGAGAGATGGTGGGATACTACCCACACCTTCCATTTTGGTTTTGGGGATATGATTGTGACTCCCATAGACGTGCAACAGCTGCTGGGGTTGGATTGCGACGGGGAGAAGATAGAGGTGGATCGCTCTCTGAGGGTGAGGACGGAGGCGGTGAGGGCGACGCTCAGCGATGTAGGGAGGATAGTCTTTGGGGATTCCATATGGTTTTCCTTAATAAAGGATGTTCTGCTGAGTAGGGTGGTTGATGTGGAGGACGGGCTGCAGGAGAGGAAGATGGCCCGGTTATTCATTTTGTTGGTGCCGGGAGGTTTAATGGTGGCGTTGAGTGGCGACGTCATCCATTTGTGGTTCTTGCCACATTTGAGGATGTTTTTGAACATCCCTCTCCATGATTAGGGGAGCCTGACTTTGGTGACCCTCTATTTTTCTTTGGATACATTCGGTCGGTGCTGCTGACAAATTTTTACTGGATCCACGTATCTTCTTGAGGTATTTCTTTAACTTACGCATTTTCCTTGCATGCATTCGCATTTTCCTTATGCGTCTCTTTTTGACTGGGAATTCCTGTCTTTGGCAGAAGTGGTTCTATGAGGTGATTGGGTGCAATACCCCACTCACCGCCTTGAAGGAAGAGACTGTTGGGGACTTTTGCCAATTGTATCGATAGCGGAAAGCCAATCGGCAGTGGAAGGGATCTCTTTCCCTGGAGGCGTTGCGTCAGGTCTTGAATGGTCTAACCAGTGCTAGGGTAAGACTATTTCCTTTCAGTCTTGGTTTTTGCACATTCTGATTTTGTATTGACTTATGCCTGCTGGGAATTTTCAGGTGACCTTTTATCCTTGGGGGACAACCATTCAGGATACAGGGGCGATCGGGGTGAATGCAGAGATGAGGCATTTGCTGGTGCATAAGTTCGCCCATTCCTGGTATCTGGGGGAATGGGTGGTTCGACAGATTACTGAGGAGGCGGTGGTGGTGCCACCTGCACAGCCTCCTATGTCTATGAGGCGGGAGCGGCTGATGACTGAGTATGCGAGGATCACGGCGATGATCGGGGAGTCCTACTTATTTTACACTGATACGACTGATCAGTATGACTATATGGACTTTCTAACGAGCTGGTTGATGGCGCCCAACATATATGATGTCTTGCCTTTCCCTCATGCGGGTTCGAGTCGGGCGGTGGGGTCTTCCTATAGCGACGGTGGTCTGTCGGCGTCTGCGGCGGAGGCGACTTTAGAGCTTCCCTTTGTGCAGTTGCATACCCCTTCATACAATATTCGACGGGCTGATGGAGGGATGGTGCCTATATTACATCGCCCTCATGCGGTGGATCTGGAGGAGTTGGGTTTGACAGAGGAGGTTCTTCGTCCCGCGGTATACCTTTATGTTTTTTTCCTCTTTTTGGTTCCTTTCCTATTTTGATCCTTCTTTGAGATTGATTTTGGCTTCCTCTTGCAGCAAGTCCGAGTCTCGACCACTTAGCTGAGGGATATCAGAGACTGGATCTCTTCGACGACTGCCCATATTCGGGACGCAGTCCCGATTCCTTCTTTCTTGGTGTTGTCTACTTCATCCGGGGAGGACTCTAGCTCGGGTAGCGGTGGTGCGTCATCTCGCCATAGAGGAAAGAGAGCGCGTCGCAGGGGTGGAAGCTGTTAGAGAGAGGGGGAGTGTAGGTGAGAGAGAATGTGGGTTCAGGCTGAGTCCCGTTGTATTTTGCTTTTCTTTTATTTCATGCAAAATTTGATGTAACACAGAAGAATATATATATGCAATGCAAATGGACATTTTTATTATCTTTTGTTAATGATGGATGAGTGGATGCATGCACATGCACTTTTTACTTTGCTGCTGAGACCGTAAAAAGAGACATTTTTGGGATTTTGAGGAAAGTTTTAAGAACGAGAAATTACATAGGGGTGGAAAAGGATTTTTTAAATACTGTTGAGAATATCAATTTTATTTTTATTGGGCTTCTGATTTTGACAAAAAAGGAAAAAGGGAAATTTCTAAAAATGGGGGCTTGCTGATCGGTAAGCCCCTTATCCTTCCTATCGGTAGTCAAGTCCAGTCCCATCAAGTCAAAGCTTTGATTAGTGCCCTCTTCAGCTTCCTAGTACTTTGTGGGGTAGGATTCCCTCCAATTTCTGTAGGGATTATGTCTTTTGTGAGGGTTCACAAGTATAAAAAGGGGTAGGGGTGGAGTGTTTCCATCACACCTTCACATTCTTACTTACTCGCCTACTATTCCTAAGTCTTTCAATATGGCTCTCCCTGGTAACATTGAGTTTGCTAACTACCTCGAAGCCTTGGAAGTGATGTGCTCTTATAATGTCGACTATGATGCTTTCAACATGCGTCAAGTCTCTTTGTGGCCCAATCAGCCCATTGAGTCGAACCTGCTAATGGCGAAGGTACAATTTTGGTACCCCGAAGACCATGTATTCCGCTTTGGGTTGGATGAAGTTTGTCCTACCCCGAAGAATATCCTTTGTCAGTTGTACCCAATTTCTTTTTGCGTCACTTCTTCAGCATTGGGCTAGATATTGAAAGCTGGGAGAATTGGCTTGTGGAACATGGGGCTCAGAATCTGTACTGGTCAGTGACTTGGTAGGGGCAGTTGATGCCTATTCTGGAGCTAGGAGAATACCCATATGTGCGGCTGGTTGGTCTCATCCAGACCTCTTTCTATTTCCCTTGGCGACTTCTACGCCAATTTGGTTGGGCACAGGTCGTGCCACCTCGGACACTAAATTTCTTTCCGGTAGAAGATTTGACCAAGCGTCTGCCCCTGCGTCTTGGCTCTTTATGGGAGAGTCGACGTCCCTCGACCCGTCCCTCTCAGTCTGTTGGGAGAGTTTGGCATGTCCCTAGGGACTATATGAAGTGGTTGTGGAGGAGAGTAATTAGCAAGATGTTTTCAATGGAAACTGGACAAAAGTGGCTTGGCTTTTTTGACACCATGGAAAGAGGTGTTGTGGTTTATTCGAAGCTGGTTCAAGCTTATCGGTCCATGGAGTGTTTGTGATACTCTGTTCAGGCAGGGGAAACTTGGGGACCCCAGGATGCAGATGATGATGACGGAGCGGGATCCTCTGGTAGCTGTGGGTAGGACTCCTGGAAAGTTTATTGTGTAATGGGAAAGAAATGTGGGGATTTTATTTTGACTTTTTTAGGAAGGTAGGGGGAAGGGAGTTATCCGTTCCTTTTCTTATGTAATATGTATCGAAATTTCTTGTTAGTGAAATAAACAAGTTTCTGATCATCTAGTTGTGCCTTTCAATGAATTTTGTATTATTTGAATTATCTATACCAATCGCTAAGGCATACATAATCCTTTTGTTCAGGTATATGTCAGAATGGACTGTCGTTCTAAGAGATAAGAAAATAATAATATTTTGTGAAAAAGAAAGGGTCGTGCTCATGTAAGGTGTATGGGCTTCCTACGTACCTCTGGGTTTTTTGAAAAGTATTAATTTGTTTGAAAAATGTTTTTTTTACAAAGGATCAGGCCCACGTAGTTCTGGGTAAGGGGAAATGAAGAGATTTTCTTTTAGAATAGAAGGGAGATAAGAAGAGTTGTAGCGTGCCGAGATTTTGGACTAGGGGTAGAACTTATTGAGACAGTCCAGGTAGATTGGAAGGCCCATCTATTACCCATCTAAGTCGGTAAGCATGGCGGCATCGCCCGACAAGATCTTCTTAACAATGTAAGGGACGCTCAAATTTGTCTTGAATTTCCCTCTGGGGTCCCAGATGGGTTCTGTGAATTCTTTGAGCGTTAGGTTTCCTTCTCGAACACCGCAGTCCTTGACCTTCTTATTGAATGAATGCACTATTTGTCAATGATACCATTGTATGTGGTATAGTGCTTTTAATATCCTTTCATGTAAGAGGGTCAACTCGTCAAGACGACTTTGGCACTAGTCTTCTTCACTGACCTTGCTCTTAAGCATGACATGCAATAAGGGTATTTTATCCCCACGAGTAGGACTGCTTCCATTTCGTAAACCAGAGAGTAAGGGGTAGCCCCAGTAGAGGTTCTAATTGAGGTTCGCTAGCCCTAAGGTGCGTATGAGATCCGATTGGTCCAATCTTGATAGCTTTCGGTCATCTTGCTAATGATGGATTTAAGGTTCTTTTTGGCAGCTTCAACTGCACCATTGGTTTGAGGTCGGTAGGGTGAAGACTTGTGTCTCTAAATCCCATATTTGTTGACCACCACTGTGACTTCTGCCTCAAAATGCAAGTCGTTATCTGATAATATCTCGCACGGGACCCCATACTGGCAGATAATGTTTTTCTTAACGAATGTGGCCACTTTCTTGGCGTTCAGCACTGCGTATGACTCAGCTTGGACCCATTTGGTGAAGTAATCAATGGCAACTAGGATGAACTCATTCCCATTGGAAGCCTTTAGTGTAACCTTCCCTATAATGTCAATACCCCAAGTGGAGAATGGCCAGGGAGAGGTCATATTGTATAATTTGCGCCGAGGCAGATGCTGATGGTTAGAGAACTGTTGGCATTTAAGGCATCTCCGGACATAGGCGGTGTTATTGGCAGCGCCGTCAAAGAACATTTTCCATCGAAGGTTGTCCTGAGAAGTGCAAAGTATGTTTTTGTTTGGGAATTCGGAGATCTAGACATCAGCTTCTTCTACGGGGTAATCAACGAGGTAGTCAGAGATGGCTCTTCCTTTCATAGCTTTATGCGTGATGTACACGATATCGAACTCGGCTAGGAGCATCAACCATTAGGTCATTCGACTGGACAAGGCGAGTTTCTCAATAAGTTATTCGATGGGGACCATTCGGGATAAAAGTTTGATGAGGAAGGCGAGCATGTAGTGCCACGACTTTTGGGTGACCTAGGCAAGTTCGATACATGCCTTTTCCAAAGCGGTGTAGTTAACTTCATACCCGACCAATTTGTGACTGGCATAATAGATGGCTCTTTCTTTAGGTGAATCTTCAAGGTATTAGGCTAGCAAATCCCCAAATGTAGTGTCGATTATGGTTAGGTATAGGAGCAAGGGGAGACCAGGCTGAGGTGGCATGAGTACCAGGGGTTGGGTCAGATATTTCTTGATTCGGTCAAAATCTTCTTAGCATGCCTCATTCTAAATCTTGGTTAAATCCTTTTGTAGGAGTTTAAATATTCTCTTATAGATAGAGGTTAACTGGATGATGAATCGACTGATGTATTGCAATTCCCAAGGAAACCTCGGACTTCTTTCTCTGTTCGGGGAGGTGGCATCTAAAGTATGGATTTTAGCTTGGTGGGATCTACCTCTATCCTTTTCTCACTGACCATGAATCCTAAGAGTTTTCCATTTGTAACACTGAAGACGCATTTCTGCAGATTGAGTCTCATCTGATACTGTCGTAGTCGTCGAAGAACTTTCGGAGAGCGGGAACATGACCTTCTCTAGTCTTGGATTTGATAATCATATCATCCATATAGATCTCAACTGCTTTGTGAATCAGATCGTTCAGGATGGTTGTGGCAGCCCTTTGGTAGGTAGCCCCGACGGTCTTGAGACCAAACGGCATAACGATGTAGCAAAAGGTTCCCCATGGGGTGATAAATACAGTTTTTTCTTGGTGGTATGGGTGCATTTTGATTTGGTTGTATCCAAAAAACCCGTTGACGAATTACTTGATAGCGTGATTGGCTAGGTTGTCTATGATAATGTCGATATTGGGTAGCGGATAATCATCCTTTGGAGATGCTTTGTTCAACTCCTGATAGTTTACACACATCCAAACTTTTCCTCCTGATTTTGGCATGGGCAGTATGTTGGCTAGCCACGTGGGATATTCGATCGCATGAATGAAGCCTACGTTCAACTATTTGACCACCTCTTCTTTGACCTTGAGCGACCATTTAGTGCAGAGTTTTCTCAACTTTTGTTTAACCGGCTTAAAATATGGGAGAGTGGGAATCTTGTGCTGAGCTATTTCAGAATCAATGCTGGGAATATCGTCATAGGACCATGCGAAGACATCCGTAAATTCCTTTAGAAATTCTTCGAGTTGTGCACGCTCATGCTCGTCAAGGGTAGTCCCTATCCTAATCTCGCGCAGTTGGCTACTAGAATCGAGGTTAATAATAACAGTCTCTTCTTCACTAACTTGAACGCGGTTATGTTGTTTATTATTCACCTTATTTAGATCAGTTAAGAATTGTTCATTTGCAAAATCATCATCATCAAAAGTTTGATTAGAACCTAGACAATTAATGTAAGGCAAAACAAGATACTCAAAATCTTCATTTATTTCATTGATAGGAAAAACAACATTGAGAACCTCATCAAAGGAGGATTCGATTACATTTTAACAAGGATAGACAACAGAAGAAGAAATGGGGTGAACATTGGGATTATGGGAGATTTTAGCAGGTATAACTAGCGCAGCATGCCAGTTGAGGAGAGGTGTATTAGCAGTTTTAATCAGTTGGGACGGATCCGATAATGTAGTGCCTGAGTGAACCATGCACAGTGTCAGCCCCAGTATCTGTAAATTGAAGGAATATTTAGAGTCATTTTCCTCAATCTATTCGGTATCTTTAATGAGTGATTATATATGGTGTTGGGAACTCTCGGCCCATGGGTAGCTGTCTTGGAAAAACATCTCCATTCTAGGCTTCATCTTTTTATTTGTATGGTCATACCATGGTTCTGGAAAGACGCAAAAGGGGAAGTCTTCTCCCTCTTTGATGAATTGTCCATTCAAGGAGTCACCTGGGATAGTTTGGATGCAGTCTAGTCTTATCTTTGGTCGAGACCTGCGGATCATTCTGAGCTCTTGTTCTGATGGTTGATACCCCAAACCACAAGGAGGGAAAGCTTTCTTCAGTTTAATTAGCTCGAGTATACCTTGCTGTCTTTGTCTTAGCCCCAGTCCGGGCATGAAGTGCATATTTCTAAAAATACGAATCACATTAACGTTGCCATGAGGGTTGTATTCTGGACAAACCCTTTCTTTGAAGTCATCCCCTACTGGGAGTGGAAGTGGTTTAACCCGAAATCCTGATAGGAGTATATCATTTGACCCATGATATATCTTAAGAATTGGACTGCTGGTACTTGCACCCTCGGCATTGCCGTCGTCGCCAAAAATGCTAATGACCCATCCGTTAGTGAAGAACTTTAATTTCTGATGGAGTGAGGAAGATATGCCCTCGATACTATGAAGCTAAGGTGTTCATAGTAATAGGTTAAAACAGATTGGGATGTCAATAACTTGGAATTCAACGAGAGGGTTTATAGGCTCAGCCCCTATTACAAGCTTTATAAATCCCATCACCTCCAAACGGGTATTATTGTAGGCACGCATGATAGCGGAGGTTGGAGCGAGGTCTCTTTCTTTCAGGCCTAAACTTTTGAAGGTTCTCAATGGGTAGACATTAAAGGCGGATCCATTATCGACAAGAGAGAGTGGCACGACCTTCCCCATAACTTCGACGGAGATGTTGAGTGCATGATTGTGGTTTGGCCCAATCATGGGTATTTCCTCTTTGGAAAAGGATAGCAATTGGGTAGAGGTCAAGGATCAGACCAAATTTACCGCTTCTTCTGGTGTGGTAGACGGATGAACTGTGGGTCTAGTGTGCAACTTCATCAGAGCATTTCTGTGCAGTTGAGAAGACATGAAAAGCCCCCACAGAGTGATGTTAGCTCTATTTTTCTTTAGTTGATTAAGGATCTTACTCTCCTCGAGGGTCATTTCTAGCATAGGAAGATTTTCCACGCCCTTACCCTTGTCATTTGCTGGTAGTGAGTTTGGGATCTGGTAATGCCTCCCTGATCTTTGTATGTGATTTACTGAAAAAGGAAAAAACATGAATCCCATTTCCTCATCAATCTCGGGTTGCTCTATTACCTTGTTTATTTCTTCGAGGAGTTTTTGAATGATATCATCCCACACATGTCGGCTACTGGGCTAGTTTTATCAAAAGCTTATTCTTCATTTGAATCTCTCAATTCTTCCCTCCATCCGGTGGCAACAATTTTGTTTTTCCATGTGAAGTCGATGCATTCCATAACTTCAATGGCTTCTTCATATAGGTCTTCCCATTCTGTGGGGATATGTGAGGGTGAAGGGACCAGTCACCCTTTTAGCTTTAGAGCATCAAGTAACTCGGTCATACTGCAAACGTTGTTGGTTTGCCTGAATAATTCTGCTGTGATCTAGGTGACATCATCCAAGCTAACTTCAGTGGTCGGTAGTACCCAACTATCTGACTCTTGATCCCATTTTTGTGCATCCAATAATAGCGTAATGAACCTTTGGCAATCAATGATCATCTGTGAGGGCAATTTCAGCTCGAACTCTAGGAGTTGGTTTAACACTTGTGATAATTCCTTAATTTTATTTTCGTAATGGGTACGGACAATGATATATACTCTGGTAAGGAGTGACAGTGCTTGATCAGCGAGGCTAACAGGGTGTAGGAGGAAATATGGGCAACTTTGGAGAGGTTTAGGAGAGTATATGGGTGTGATTTGAGTTGAGGGATAAAATTTTAGGTTTTCTTCTAGAAAAATGATCTTGGTATGATTTCGAAGTGGGTTGTGAGTAGTGTTTTGCTTAGGGTTGGCAGGTGGGGCAATGGTACCCCGATCAATTAGACTTTGAATTATGTTTCGGAGGTGAAGGCACTATTCGGTGGTATGGCTAGCAGTTTGGTGAAAGGCGCAATGGGCATCTGCTTTGAAGTTTCTTGGGAGTGGATTTGGAAATGGACGGGGATCCAAAGGTTTGATAAGGTTTCGGCTTAACAAGGCATGATAAACTTTGGAGAGATGAGCATGGAGATCGGTGTATTCCTTTCAGACTGGGATAGGGCGACTTTTTGGTGCCCAGGAGGTGGTTGGTTGAGAGATATTGTTGATGGTTGAGACTGTAGCACTGGCAGGCTTGTCATATTTTTTGGGGGTGAACTGTCCGGACACCTTCTTTGGGTCAATTTCTATTTTGGCAAGACCTTCCTCGATTTCTACTCCTGCTTCTCTGAGTGCTCAGAAATGGGGATAGTATTGTCCTCCATCATTATTCGGATATGGGGTAAGAAGTTCTTCTTCACTATGTTGTCTTGTTCTTACTCGGAAGGCTGATTAGTCATGGTTGCTGCTTTTCCCTCGATCGGGCGATGAAGTTATTGACTGGTTCTCCAGGGTTCTATTTGAGAAACTCTAAATCATGGTGGGTGACCTCAAGATATTCATTGTATTTGTACTGTGACATAAATTCCCGAGCTACATCCTCCCAGCTATGGATTCTGGACTCCTTGAGACAAAAAAACCATCGAAGGGCGTTATCCTTCAAAGTTTGCTAAAATAATTGGGAAATCACTTCTTCACAAGCCCCTAGTAGAGTCATGGAACAGTGATAACTTTGGAGATGAACAATCAGGGGTCCACTTCCTCTGAATTTCTCGATATTTGGCATCTTGAACTTCTCGGGTAACCTCGCTTTAGGATAAGGAGACATGTGGGTGTAGTCCATGTAATTTCCTGAGATTTTGACTTGGCCGAACTTCTTGGTGAGCATCTTGAGGTACTCTTTGGCTTTGTTCATCTCTTATTCCTTCGAAACAATAATCATAGGCAAGTTAGCCCCATGCTGGGAAAAGTTCAGCATCGAAAGCTAGGCATGCGGCAGCCTATTAATAGGAGGGACACGTGCAACATGTTGATACTCTTCAGGAGCCCATATGGGCTTGGGTTGATCCATAGCATGAGGGAATAGGGCCTCGGGGTCTTAAGGAACGGGAACCTAGTTTCATTGCATCTCTCGGACCTCAATTTGGAGGTTGTAAATCTTGGACACAAGCTTAGCTAGAACTGCCGTCAGATCTGGCTGCATAATGGGTACTTGATATGTGTTCTTTATGGAAGGCGGATGGATTTTGGGCTCAAAAGAAGTAATAGGGGAACGAACAAAAATTCGGGGTGATTTAACTGAAGACCGAAGCCAATAAGGAGTCAGGCCAAGGGTTTACTATCGACCTGAGAAGGCGCAAAATGGAATTTACTTTTGAAAAAAGGGAAAATATTTTTGACATTTTTTTTTCGAGATGGAAAGACAAAATGTTTTTGGATTTTTGATAAGTAAAGGAAAACATGTTTTTGGATTTTTGGATAAAGAAAAAAGTAATTTTCTTTTTGGAGACGTTCTCAGCATGATTATTATAATTATTATGTTTTCACTTGTATTAATCCTCCTAAATGCAAAATAAAAAGACGGACGGGATCCGAGCTTGGAAAAATTAGGTTTGTAATATATTCAAAGTTATGGCTGGACTTGTGACCAGGCTCACGGGTAGGGTCCCATTTTAAAAATGCACGAAAATTTGGGCGGCAGGCCAACCCAAAATTTCGACAGAGTTTCAGGTTAAAATCGATAATCTAACATGTGTGTCATGGTCCTGACACCTATATGCGGGTATGGAGTTAGTTGGGTGAATCGAAAAGGGTTCCCCCCTTTGGCGTGACTCCCATGATATACGTCTTGTTCTTGCGGGCAATCGGTATGTGTGGACAAGGCATTTAATATACTTGAGTGTACGTGAATTGGCACACCATATACCTCGTGGGGATGGTACATGTGAGAGAGAATTCGATATACTCGGCATACATGCACGAGTTCCCTGCGATATAAATCCCGTAATGACTTCGGTTAAGCGGTACGATGCGGGGGAACCATTCGATATATGTTGAAGGTACTTGGCCAATGGAAGGTGAGAGTCATATCGCTTAGGCTAACTGCGCCCTGCCGGACCAACTGCCATCACGAAGTGACCCTCCAGTTACTGGGTAAAATTTGGTGAATAGCAATACTCTTTGGTGATGTCGTGTGAATCATGCATGATTATCTTATTAGTATCTTATGAGAATGTCTTTCTTGATTATACCAAACAGGTAGCAAAGTACAAGTACCAATGGAACACTAAGTATGAATGGGTGATGCGTGCAACATGTGGATATATGTGATCCTAGGTGCACGTGGTACGAAGTGTACATGGAGAATTTTGTACAAGTGTGTGAATAGGATCATAAGCATGGGTTACACATGAGTAATAAAGGGGAACATGTAAATAGGGGGGGTAATATAAACAAACATAACACCCATGTAAATAGAGTCTAGCCCTCATGAATAAAATCCCCCAGCGGAATTGCCACTGTGGCCAATCCCGATCCTCGTGGCGTGCGGGCGGCGAGATGGAGGATCCTAGGTCCCGCGCGTCCCTCTCGGGAGCACTTCGACCGACGTCATTTGGGTGAGGGTGAAAAATGTAGAGAGATTAGAGTCGCCAGTCTATTTTACTCAAAATAGACAAAAGAAGGGGAGCCATCCCGAAGGACAACATCCAAAGACATACTGATGCATATGAGACAAAAAATGATTCAAAAATGGTCCGGAGGCTAAGTTAAGAAATGGGAAGGTGTTAGGCACCCATTCCTCCCTTTCAATCTCTCATGGATTTTTTTTTTATTTTCCTTTATTTTCCCCGTGATATGTGTGCATGTGTATATATAGTGGAGATAAGAATTGTCGACTTGTACCATGGAAAAGGTAAAGCGAGTCATCCGTAGGAAGGTATAAAAATAATATTAGAAAATAGGATTTACGCGATTATCCTTACGTTGATCGTTATGAGGGAACGATAACGCATATGGAATAATACGCCCCTAAGAACAAATATATGTATATATATAATATAAGAGAATTGAGTTTAGAGAAAATAGAAAGTGAGAGAAAAAGTAGAAATATGACTCGAGTCTCGGGTTTTACCCCGAGACGCCTATGTAGCCTATAGAGGCATCAACGTCCACGTAGTTCGTATGCAAAACGAGGGGTGGGGTTTATCCCATAAATTTAACCGGGGGATTATCTTATTTGTGTGTGTGTGTGTGTGTGTGTTGAAAAAATGTTTAGTTGTGAGAAAAGTATGAGAATTACAATTTGGAATTTATGAGCAAACCCTCTTTTTCTTATTTTTTGGGTTTTTATTTATATGAAAATAAGGGATGTGCAATAATACTAAATAAAAAGTATATTAGGATGTGTGAGATGAGATAATAAGAGTGCTAAGTAACAAAACAAGTTATTGCGAATTTATGAGAATTTAAGGAGAGAGTTGAAAAAATTGGACCTTCGTGAAGATGTTGAGCTTGATCTTGAATTTGGAGAGCAACCCTTGGACTTGGATGATGATAGAGGGTAGTGAATTCACCAAGTTTGGTTAAAAGGATGATGAAAAGGGATTTGGGTGTGGAAATCACGCTGACTTCGAGAGAGGTTTTCTGGGTTTGTTGAGAGTGATATCTATCAAATCTGGGCTCTCCCTACAAGTGAGGTCAGGCCTCCTTTTTATAGGCCCAGGTCATGGTCGAACGGCATAGACTTGTTCCAGCTTATCGGCGCCTGCCGATAGGCAGGGTCTGGAACCTACTGTTTTGCAGTATTTTTCAGGCCTTTTCATAAAATCAACTGCAGAATGCAAACCGTTAATCAGAATCATGTATGGGGTGGACCGTTGGAAAGGTAATTCATAGACCTTCGAAAGTCCTTTGGACTGATCCTGGTTTCAGGAGATGATTTTGGATTAAATATGGCTTGGAAGCCTTTGTCAGTTCATTGGACGGGGAATCGTCGGACGCAAACGGATTGTTCTTCCACATAGTTCATCAGAATCATGCACGGGGTGGACCTTTGAAAGGTTAGAAGATGTACTTTGACATTCCAAAGAGTTTGATCTTGTTCGGGTAGTGGACTTTGGTCAATCGGTCCCTCGAAGCATTCAATGACATCTAGGAGTAAAAGGATCGTTCGTCCATACCGTAAGTCGGAATCATTCACGGAGTGGACCGTTGGAAAGGGGTTTCAGTGCCTTTTGAAGATTCATTTAGTCTCAGTTGAGATGAAGAGTTGACTTAGGTCAAACGGAGCCCGAGAGCGCCCGATGACCTCCTGATTGAGTTTTGGGGGGAAACATATCATTCGTCCGCATGGAAAGTCATAATCGCGCACGGGATGTAACGTTGGAAAGGGGTTTGAGTGCCCTTCGAAGATTCATTCAGTCTCGGTCGAGCTGAAGACTTTGATTTTTGGTCAAACGAAACCTAGGAGCGCCTGATGGCTTCTAGGTCAGTACTCGGGATATGACCTAGGTTTGTGGTGATGACGGGAGGTGCTTGGGACCTAAGGAGAGTTTTAGGGGTAATAGAATGGGGTGTCTATACTTAGGTTTGGGACGATCCAAGACTATACTTAGTATGCGTGAGTGATCTCCGTGGGCATTAGATCCAGTCGTTTATTACTTGCATTACATGCGTGATCCATATACTCTAAGACTATCTTAATTTATTCATAATATGTGTCTTGATTAGTGTAATGATATCTTTAATTTAAATGTTTTATTTTCACATGTGTAGAATAAAATTTAACCATGGGATCACTTTGGATTTTTGATCTTACATTCACATGATACTAGGGTTGCAAGGTGGGCTAATTCTAAAAGATGTTAAAAAGATAGAGACACATGCATAGATATGACTTATTACAACTTTAGTTGTACTTTTATTCTCTTTTCTTCAAACATGATTTTGAAATTGTGGATTTAACATTTTGGTACCGAGGCTCACCGTTCTGCATCTTTGATCGATAGTATTGTCGTCATTCATCCTTAAGCTACATATCTACACTAGGATGTAGGTGTCACTAGAATGCATGCCAGATTTATCATTTCTTTTGTTTTCTGTCATAGTAGAGAGAGATATAAATTCATATTCACAGATTTTTTATAACCTATAGTAGATGTGTTGGCATGTAGATTTGACTCATGTGGACGGTATCAGAGTACTGGGGTATCTTTCGTTATTAATATTCATTCTTGTTTTCACTTTGTTTCTTTTCTTTCATGCTTAAAATGGTACTCATTTGTTTAGACTCTTCTCCTGTCTAAATATAGAAATAATCAATTTATTTTTAAATATAACGGGGTGCCATAATATTATATGACTTGGAGATCTGGTACGTCGACCCTATTTTTCAAGGTATCATATTGTTCCTTCAGGGCCTAAATGAAAATTTTATGGAAGTATATATAAATAAATTATAAAACAACCCCTCCCATACTTGCATTAGTCAGTCTTCCATTTCATTTGGTGAGTACATATAATGGTTGAATATGGGCAGGGTCTCGGAGCTAGACGAGTATTCTATTAACACCTTATAGAACTTTTACAACCCTTGTACTACAAAAGGTTTTATTCTCATATTTTTACATACCATACAATGTATGAAACCAACTTATTAAAAAATTGTATGTACTTTTTCAACACGTACTTATTCGTTAAAGGCCCTCGTGTACCAACTAATTTGTCTATCCTCTTATGGGATAATTAGCCGTTGGCCATCGCTTATTTGTTCGTCAAAGGACGAATTGTTTTTGTTTCCAAAAATTTGAACATGACCATTTCCTTTAGTTATATAGAAACTTTTTTTCTCTTTAATGTGCCAGTGAGGTGCTACCATCACAATCTGTAATAAGATGAAAATTTTAAACATATGTAATATGTCTTTCATGAAAAAACTTTTAAATACATCGAATTGCTTGCCTAACTTGTAGAGAAATCAATCAACATTGAGTTGAATTTTTCTTTGAATTGGGATATTTTGGATGTTGAGGGTTATTAGGCCTTCTCCAATGTAAACTCCATTCTATCAAGCACTTAAATCGACTTTCCTATCTATCCAGCACAATTCTTAAAGATAAGTATAAATGAAATCCATTTACATATCCAAGGGTGAAATTATATAAAAATCTAAAAAGAAAGTTATTGGCTCCATACTAACTGCAAAATTGATCGTGGGTCTTAGCTTTCTACAAGTCATATGGAAAAACTATAAATACATTTCTACAAGTCAACTCCACATCACATCTGTTGATAAATCAAAAGAGGCATTGGAGGAGTTCTTCTCAAATTTCTATTTCTAATATAGAATCTACAGTTGGGAGAAAGAACCATTTGAGTTGACCTTATACATCCACCACGCACTAAGTATATGTTCGCAGGCCCTAGAAAATATTATTTCCTGATTGTTCTTTTCCAGGTAAGCTTCCAGCTTATCTCACTTCCGTGTTACCAGTGAGGAAAAATCTCTACCCCATATTAAAAAGACAAAAAGAGCATAAGTCTAAAAACTTTAATCATTTTTTAAATTCTTTAAATAGATTTAAGAAAAAAAGTGAATGGGAAATTAGACTTCTTACTCTAAGTTTGCGAACAAACTAGTTGTCATTATTATTAGTGTCATCCTTCTACTCCCTATTTTGGCTTTGTTCTCTGCATTTCCTTCCCTATTTTCTTGTCTTTTTTTTCTCTGCATTGGCTTTTGCTACCCGATATTGGCATTGTTCTCTTTTCTTTTCCATTGAGTTTTGTTATATTTTAGACGATTAAGTTTTATTCATGGTTTGGTTGGTGGTCAACTTTATGAGTTTGGTAGTTCGTTCAGAATGGTTTATTTTGCGGTGGCTCCACGCAGCCATTTCATAGGGCTTTTCTTTTCTTTCCTTTTGATATGTTTCTTTTATATTCTTTTAGTTGTTGTATTGATTTCTTTTTTATATTAGATTAATAGTCAACACCCTTCCCCCATACACACTACCACACACACACACAACTACATCATATATCATCAATGATCAAGGTTTCAGCCTATGACAAACCACATGGGTCATGAAACAAACAAGTGACAATATTAAGCATGACAATGGTCATGGTCCAAACACGTGACCCATAATGGAGAACCTGGGTTATGGTCGAAACCCTTAACACACGTACCATTGGGGTGGTGTCATTGTCCAAACCCGTGATCGAGATGGGAGAATGTGGTTCACATTCTAAAGCCATGAACACCATATCATGGGGGGTCACGGTCCAAAACCGTGACCAAGGGTGGAGAGTGTGGGTCATGATCCAAAACCTCGATCCCTAATTTATATTTATTTTAAAAAATAATTGATCACAATTTTAGACCGTGACCACATATATTTTTTTAAAATAAAATAAATTAAGGGTGAATGTTGGGACCGAGACCATTTATTTATTTTAATTTTAAAAATATATATTTGGTCACGGTTCTGGAGTGTGACCAAATTAAATTAAAAAAAAGTAAAAATTATTTTCTACATACATTTTTCAAAACTATTTATATTTAAAAAAATAAATATTTAACCAATATGTAATAAAAGTTAACTAAAACATGCTTGCACGAATATTTAATAACACAACACAAGTTAACTAACGCATGTTTGCATGAATATGTAATAAAATAAGATACATGCTTGCATGAATATCTACAACACAAAAAATGCAATGCGTATTTGCGTAAATATGTACAACACACATAAAAATAGAATGAATGCTTGTGTGAATATGTTCCAATTGTTCCTTCTCTAATGAGGTCTCCAAATAAAACTTCAAAATGTCCCAAGTGGTAAGTAACAAATGACTTGAATCACTTTCAAATGCCTACATAGCCAAAAATGGCATCCAATTCCACGTAGTTCATAAGATAAAAAAGGTTAGTGTATAACCCACAATTCGAATCTAGGTAGTTCCATGACTACGCAATCAGGTTCTACATTATATGTTGGTCCCGTGAGAGGTGTTTATGCCTCTTGTTGGGCCATTTAGGGGATATTTTGCATTTTCTCCCTTTGGCGGCATGTTTTCAAGCTTAACTATGACTATTTGGGAAAAAAATTCATATATCTAACTGGGACTTCTGTAATTATGTGGTCAGCTATAATGCGTTACGTCGGTCCTGTTCGAAGTGTTTGTGCCTGTTACGTAACATTTGGTGGTTGTATTGCATTTTCACCATTCAACGACGTGCTTTCAAGATGTTGTCTAATATTTGCAAGTTTTGGTCATATTCTCGAAGTAGGAGTTTTGTGACTGCGTGGTTAGTTGCTACGTATTACATTGGCACCGTACGAGGTGTTTGTGCCTCTTGCGGGGCCATTTGGGGGTTGTTTTTCATTTTCATCCATTAATGACATATTTTCAAGCCTAAGTCAAACTATTCATATGTTTTGATCATATTATCGAATCGGGAGTCCGGTGACTACACGATCAGTATCTACTTGTTATGTTGGTCTCGTGACAGGTTTTTATGCATCTTGTGGGGAAGTTTGAGGGATGTATTACATTTTCCCTTCAACGACACATTTTTAAGCCTAAGTCTTATTATTTTTAGGCCTTTGTCATATTCTCGAACTGAAAGTCCCGTGACAATGCGATCACTTGCTACGTGTTACGTTGGTCCCTGCGAGTTGTTTGTGCCTCTTGGAAAGTCACTTGGGGGTTGTTTTGCATTTTCACCCTTTAACAGAAAGTTTTGTCATATTCTCAAACCGATAGTCTCGTGACTACCCTATCACATTTTATATGTTACACCGATTTCGTGTAGGGTGTCCGTGCGTCTTGTGTGTCTGTTTGGTGGTGGTTTTACATTCTTGCCAATTAATGATTTTTTAAAGCCTAAATAGAACTATTTACAAGTTTGGGTCATATAATCAAATCGGGAGTCCCCTGACTATGCGATCAGTCACTACGTGTTATGTTGGTCCAGTTCGAGGTGTTTATGGATATTACATTGCCATTTAGGGAATGTTTAGCATTTTTGCCCTTTAACAAAATGTCTTCAGGACCAAGTCTAAATATATGCATGTTTTGGTCGTATTCTCGAACCGATAGTCTAGTGACTATGCGGTCAATTACTATGTGTTATGTTGGTCATGTGCGAGATTTTCGTTCCTCTTGTGGGGCTGTTTAGGGATTGTATTGTGTTTTTTCCCTTCTATGGCATGTTTTCAAGACTAAGTCTAACTATTTGCAAGTTTTGGTCATAATATCGACCAAGGAGTCCTGTGACTACATGGTCAATTGGTACGTGTTACATTGGTCCTGTGTGAGGTGTTCTTGCCTCTTGGAGGGATGTTTGGGGGCTATTTTGCATTTTTTTCCCTTTAACAGAAAGTTTTTAAGCCCAAGTCTAACTATTTGCACGTTTCCGTCATATTCTCAAATCGGGAGTTGATAGAAAGAAAAATTTTCTTCTAAGTGTAAGTGTCGTTGTTGCAAATCCTTTCTAATCAATAATTTCCTTCAATTACCTACAAAAATATAACAAAATTAGTGTAGAGGTAAATATGGGTGTCTTTCCAACTTAATGGAATGAAACACAAGAAGAATCATGTAATCCAATTTACTAGTTGTTTTTATCTTCTAATTTTTTTTTTACTTTTTCTTTGTTGTAATACCTCGTATTTTTATACATTTTTATTTTTATAAAATTATGGAAAATGGGGATTAATTAATTTAAAGGGAGAAAATTTAATTTGTAATTAATCCGATTTAATGGTAATAATTACTTGCATGACCAGAGTTAGTAGTTATCGAAATAATATAATGGCCGGGATGAGATACACGACAGTTATGTTATAAATATTTGGGATGCGTACGAGTCGCGTCACTAGTATGTATTTGGGGGTTAAAAAGGTAAATTATTTTTATATAACTCAGATGACTATTTTGAGTGCGCCAGAGTGTTCAGAAGGGTCGAAATAGTCAGAAAACACTACTCCGATTTTTAAATTGGAGTTCGGGACATTTTAAAGCCAAAACGACACCCCGGAGGGGTATTTTGGTATTTTGGGATTTTTGGATAATTAAATGGACGAAAATTGGGTTTAATTAAAAGCATTGAGGGTTAGTGGTCTGTCAGTTTCAACTTACATGAGAAAGATAGAAAAAGGGAGAGAGAACGAAGGAAGAAGAAGAAGACTCCATTAGAGCCCTAAGCCAAGAACTCAAGCTTTCAAACCAAAAATTACACCAGCGCATAGATTGTGTCAAGATGATCATTCCCATACCAATTTCATCCCAAGAATCAGAATTTCATTCGGAGGCATGTGTTTATCTTGCTCCTCTTTTAGCATATATTGTTCTTGTTAATTTACGTTTGATGATATGAATTTGGTGGAATGAAAACTTAGGTTTAATTAGACTAAATGATGTTGAAAACTTATGAATTAGAGATGGGTATGCATGTAGAGGTCTTTCCCGTGATTAGACTAATAAAATCTAGGAATTTTATGTCTTATTCATGAATTATAATAAGAGTTTTGGACAATTAAAATTCTGGGTTCATATTTAAGAGAATTGTTGGAAGTTTTAGAGATTGTTTAATTCCGATTGATTTTATAAGGATTTAACCTTTAATTCGTGTTAAGAAGTGTCTTAAGTTGATTGGGATTAGTGTAGGAATATTTGATTTGGATTGGGTTGAGTATTCATATGTTTTTTAGGATTAAAAGTTGAGAAAAATCGAAGTTGGGGAAGAACTGCGTCTGTCCGGAATTTTCGTTAGAAGACCTGCCCAGGTCGTTCGAACGACCTCGTTCGAACGAGACTTCTAATGATATTTCCAATGACCTTTCTAACGAGTTGTTGAGTTCATTGGAACGACCTCATTCGAACGAGAATCCTGGAACTTCTAACAAAATTCCAGAATGGGGTTTTAGGGTTTATTTGGGTTGGAAATCTTCTTAGGGTTATCTATATAAGTGTATTAAACTTCGTGAGTAATGAGTGGCTTAAATTTCCAACGTGTTAAGGAATTAAGGGGTAATGGTACTTGGAGTATTGAATTCGTGTGGAAACCTAGGAGGGGATGTAAGTCCTAGAGAAGCTATATATATATATATATATATATATATATATATATATATATATATATATATATATATATATATATATATATATATACGGGTATCGAGGAGAGTAATGGAATTAATAGTACTTACGGATTATAGTATTTGGGTTATGTGATTACCTATTAATGTATATAAGTTGTGTGCATGCTTATTACTTTGAATATCATGTGTATGACATACCTAGCTACTGGCTATCGAACGGGGGTTAACGCGTTATGGACGATTATATATTGTGTGCCTTCGGGGGATTTTGAGTCATACCACTAGAGCATGGAACCTCGGTACGGGCTATCTGTGAGAATGACAGTGATGACGGTCATATGGGTGCGTAGGTATGTGCGTAGACCATCAGCTTGGGACTATGTTTGCCTCCAATATGTGTATATGTTTTATTGGTTCTTGAGAGATTGAATATGTTGTCCTTTATGCGTGAGAGTTACAATGGGACTAGATAGCCGAGTATACCTAGCACCAGGGATTTCTTAACAATGGATCATGTATAGATAGGTTGGTATGTATACATAGTGAGATTTTATATATGTATACTTAGTTCCATTCTTTGTTTCTTGTTGGATACTTTATTCAATTGTATACTTATTGGGTCACCAGTTGGGAATAGAATACTATAAGAATGAGTTATAATATCCTTAAACCTATTCCTAAATAATAATAATATATTGGTTTCGGGTTATTAGTTATTATATCAGACATAGTGATTATCCTACATAAAGTCTGGTAGAGTAACGAGACTAGTATGGGTAGTTAGGCTCGCTAGGTGTGCACAATAGATGAGAGGTGAGTGTCTCAAGTGAGTACGCTAAGTTAACATGGATAATATATGTGCTAATTAAATTAATTAAAGCACTTGCTATATTTAAGCTATTTTTTACTCGGGCTCTGACCCGTTTTTCTGCAAATATCTTCTCTTGTTCTATTATTTTATGTGCTTATCCACAAGGACACCAGGCTTAGAAGTTTCCATTCATTTGTTGAGTTGTAGCCGCTGTGGAAGCTACATGATATTGCTAGTAGACGTTTCTGATTCTTTTGTTCCTTATTTATCAGTCTTCTATTTCAGTTGGACATGCCGTCCATCCTATTTACATTCAGAGATTTAGAGTTGTTTTATTTCATCATTAGACTTTAATTTCATGTCTTTGGATTATTGTATGGGATATGACTAGATGTGTTTGTTCCAATCCCTTATTTATCTTCAGTTAGTTTTCCTTGTGCTATTGTGATGTATGATGATGACTTTATAAATTCACTTTGATGATGATTGTTAATAACAAGATACAAATTTGACACCAACCATTTTAAATATTAGGTGGGTAGTTTTTATTAAACTAAAATTTGAGTTTTCGACAGTGATGCATTATCTGAACCAACATGATATTTTGAAATTAATAAATGAAGGACTGATAACCTGATAATTAATTAGGCGGGGTGTCACAGGTGGTATCAGCGTATCAGGTTTTAGTGTTCTTAGGATCTGTACGGCTTGTTATGTTTCCGTATAGCGTTCTTTGATATAAATCCCTATTGTTAGGATTGTTGCATTCTTTGTTACGTGTTTTAGATTAAGTACTTCTATACGATGTTATGTATAGCCAGTAGACTTATAAAATCCATTTGAAATTCAGATATCGCTTATGAGGGAGAGAAAACTAACACCGCTGAAGAAGAAAATGCGGGACCAGACCATCAAGTACCGCGGGTACATCAGGGAAGAGCAGTAATTACTGAGATAGCGAATATTGTAGCACAAGCAGTGACTACCGCAATATTGTAGTACTAGAATCACAGTGTATATCTTACAGGAGGCAAAAGAACAAGAGAAGTCGATCAATATGATAATTTTAGGGATAGCAATATTGAGAAAGTACTGTGGCAGACTAAGAGGACAATGAGAATCGCAGGAAGAGCCAAATTCGCCAGGGTCAACAAAGAGAAGGACAGAGGACCTTCACAAAGAGGTGTTTTAAGTGTGGAAGAAATGGTCACAAATGCCAAATTTGCCCAAAATGAGCTAGAGGATAGCCTCGGTCAAATCAACTAGGTCAGCTAGGCCATCAGGGCCAGAAGCATGCTCAGCAAGACCAGCACAGCAAAATTTTTGTAGGAAAGTGTTTTATATGCGGCGAACGGGGCCACTTCCGCAAAAGTTGCCCACAGAAGAGCAGGACCCTGCAGCAACCGCAGGGTGCCCGCCCGAAACCATAGAATGACCAACATGGGGGAACATGGATATTTACCCCAACAACGCAGACTCCACATCATCAGCAAGGAGTACATTACGAGCATATCTATAATTCCTGATATGCGGTTATGCCACTAATAACACAACTGTCGCCCGCATTTGGAGGTACGATACTTCATTACTGATAGTGCCTTTAAGATATAGTGCAAATCTTGAATAACTTTGATGCATTATAATTTATTGCAATACTTTGAGAAACGTGGGAGTAAAATGTATAACTTTCCTGATTTATGAACTAGCTAACAATGGTTTGAGTGATGATAGACCATTACAGTGATATTTTTGTGTTCGTTAGAAATTGTGCTAAGAGTCACCTAAGAGGAGACGGGGCTACATTTATATATATCTTTATATGGTTGGGAATAAAGACTTCATGGCGTACATCGTATGGTTATACCTAATCCCGAGGGGTAGGGATGTCTATTAACGGGATTCAAGATTGGATGAAATATTTCGGAGTATAAGGATTATTCTGTGGAAAATTTTAAGAGTCTAACATCGAGCTAGTAGGAGTAATGTGTTGAATATCATCTCTCGTAACATGAGGGTAGGTGAGTTAATCTTATAGCAATAAGTATGGACGTGGGGTACAAGTCGGATATTGAGGGCCCACAAACCTTGTTGACTTATAATGTTAGTTAGTAGTGTATCAAGGGGTTCCTTATTTGGATTTTGTGTTTCAAGACATCCCACGCATGAAACCTAGAAAACGTCGGAAGTTGAGAAATTTTTGGCCTTTTGTACATGGGTTGGCAACCGTAAAGGGAATGATAACCTTAAGATTTACTATGCCTACACTCACGGCTAGTTGAGTCATGTTATACGACATAAGGACCACTGCTAAATGTCTTACATCGTGGGTAAATCGGTGTAACACAGGAGGATATAATAGCTATAATTATTGGGTAAGTGAGCCTTACCTTATCGAATATTCGAAGTTACATGACCAAACTACGCAGCTGTTAGGTCAAGGCTTCATCTGGAGGAATACCTCGCTTTGGGATGCTTTGTGTTAAGAAGAGGGACGGATCGTTACAATTGTGTGTCGATTACCGAGAGTTGAATAAAGTCACGATATGGAACAAATATCCGTTGCCTCGAATCGATGACTTATTCGACCAGTTGAGAGGAGCTACATCCTTCTCGAAAATTAACTTGATATCGGGATACCATCAGTTGCGTATCAGGGAGCAGGATGTGTCGAAGAATGCCTTCTTGATGACATATGGTTCCTATGAATTCAGGGATATGCCTTTCGGGAAAACTAACGCCCCAGCTATATTTATGGACTTGATGAATAGGGTGTTCAGAGAGTTATTGGACCAGTTCGTTATCGTCTTCATTAATGACATTCTGGTTTACTCACAGACCGAGGAAGAGCATGTCGAGCACTTGAGGCAGGTTTTGCAGACATTGCATCAGCATGAGTTGTACGCAAAATATGAGAAATGTGGATTTTGGCTGAAGAATGTCCAGTTTTTGGGGCATATCATCTCTGACAGGCGGATATCAGTGGATCCGGTTAAGGTGTTCGTGGCGAGGGAGTGGGGACAACCCATGACACCGACCAAGATACGTAATTTCTTGGGCCTAATCAAAAAATTCAAAAGGTTCATTCGAGGGTTTTCGAAGATAGCCAGTCCGTTGACACACCTGACTCGCAAAGGGGTGTCGTTTATCTGGAGTGACGCTTATCAGTTAGCCTTTGATGATTTTAAAGATAAGTTAACCTCAACACCAGTGTTAGCATTACCCAAGCCGGGAGTGGAGTATCTAATCTACAATTATGCGTACTTATTAGGACTTGGAGGTGTACTTTAGCAAAAGGATCGTTCTATATCTTGTGCTTCTCGTAAGCTTAAGCCTCACGAGAAGTATTACCCCACCCATGATTTAGAGTTTGTGGCGGTGGTGTTTGCACTTCGGATTTGGAGACATTAACTCCTGGGGGAGAAATTTCGCTTGTTCACAGATCACAAATCATTATCATACCTCTTCACATAGAAGGAGCTGAATATGCATCAGTTCCGGTGGCTTGAGTTTGTGAAGGATTATTAATTTGATATCCAATACCACCCGACGAAGGCTAACGTGGTAGCAAACGCGTTGAGACGTCAGCCAGTAGGTGAGGTGGCCGGGGTGTTTAAAGCAAAATGGAAGGAGTTAGGACACCAGGATGCGGTGGCTCGATCGTTCATGTCTGCGATGACGGTTATGCCCCATATTATTATGAGAGTAGTATAGGCACGGACAACTGATCCTTTCTGCCAAATTCAGATAGTGCAACTTCTAGCAGAGGGGGTAGAGTCTTATATCGTGGGTTCAGATAGCGGTTTACGTTTCAATGTAAGGTTAATTGTTCCAGAGGGAGACGACTTGTGACACGAGGTGATGACAGATTCGCATGGTTCACGATTTACGGTACATCTCGATGGGGATATACCAAGATATGCGTAGAGAGTACTGGTGGAGAGGTATAAAGAAGGATATTATCGAGTTCGTCTCGAAATGTTACCCTTGTCAGTCAGTAAAGCTGGACCATTAGAAACTGGTGGACTTCTAGAACCATTAGAGATTCATACGTGAAAATGGGATAGCATTTCCATGGACTTCATCACAGGATTACCTACATCACAGAGGGGTAACAATTCGATATGGATAATAATGTATCAGCTGACCAAGTTATCCCACTTTCTGCCAGCCAGGACAGACTACAACACGGGATAGTACGCCCAGATATTCATAATAGAGATAGTGAGAATCCACGGAGTGCGTCTTAATATTGTGTCTGATAGAAATAAGGTGTTTGTGTCTCGATTTTGGAAAAGTTTTCAGGAGGCGATTGGTACGGAGTTGCGACTTAACACAACCTATCACCCACTGACGGATGGTCAGACCAAGTGATCAAATCAGATGTTAAAGGACATGTTGCGTATTTGCATCATTGATTTTGGCAGAGGCTAGGAGCAGTACCCTCCACTAGTGAAGTTTACCTATAACAACTCCTAACAGTTTACTATCGGTATGGCTCGATTCAAGGCACTATACGACAGACCTTGTCCATCCCCATCATGTTGGTAAGAGGTGGGGGACAACAAGCTACTTGGTTTGGAGGTGATTCAGGACACCTTGGCAAGGATAGAGTTAAGACGGAGACGTATTCGGGTTGCTCAGGATGAACATAAGAGCTACATTGACGCTAAACAGTATTTCTGAGAGTTAAAGATTGGGAATCAGGTGTTACTTTGGGTGTCTCCTACGAAGGGAGTTATGCATTTTGGGAAGACGGGAAAGTTGGCGCCTAGGTATGTAGGGACATTCCCCATTATCGAGAGGATTGTGCCAATTTCTTATAGACTTGGGTTACCAGGGCACTTGCGTAGGTTTCATGACGTGTTCCATATCTCTTCGCTAAGGAGATTTCTTCAAGATTTTTTAGCCCATACTCACATTGCGTTGGAGGAGATCGACTTACATCCTGATTGATCCTACGAGAAGGGGCCGGTTGCTATCCTAGATCGTAGCGAGTTCGTGTTTAGTGGCGACACCATGAAGTTGAGGTCGAAGATAGTACCACTAGTTCGTGTTTAGTGGCGACACCATAATGTTGAGGAATCAACCTAGGAGCGTGAGGATGACATGCGTGAATGTTATCCAGAGTTATTCTTACTAGGTATATTTCCATTATCGAATTTCGGTATGAAATTCTGTTATTATGGGGGAAGTATGTAATACCCCGTATTTTTACGCATCTTTATTTTTATGAAATTATGGAAAATGGGGATTAATTAATTTTAAGGGAGAAAATTTAATTTGTAATTTATCCAATTTAATGGTAATAATTACTTGCGTGACGAGAGTTAGTAGTTATCGAAATAATATTATGGTCAGGATGAGATACATGGCAATTATGTTATAAATATTTAGGACACGTATGAGTCGCATCACTAGTATGTATTTAGGGGTTGAAAAGGTAAATTATTTTTATATAACTCGGATGACTATTTTGAGTGTGCCAGAGTGTTCGAAAGGGTCGAAATAGTCATAAAACACTACTCGGGTATTTAAATTGGAGTCCGGGACATTTTAGCCCAAAACGACACCTTGAAGTGGTATTTTGGTATTTTGGGATTTTTCGGTAATCAAATGGACGAAAATTGGATTTAACTAAAAGCACATAGGGTTACTGGTCTGTCAGTTTTAACTTACATGAGAAAGAGAGCAAAAGAGATAGAGAGCCAAGGAAGAAGAAGAAGACTCCATTAGAGCCCTAAGCCAAGAACTCAAGCTTTCACACCAAAAATTACACCAGAATGTAGATCGTGCCAAGAGGATCGTTCCCATACCAATTTGAGCCCAAGAATCAAAATTCCATTCCGAGGCAAGTGTTTATCTTGATCCTCTTTTAGCATATATTGTTCCTGTTAATTTGGGTTTGATGATATAAATTTGGTGCAATGAAAACATAGGTTTAATTAGACTAAATGATGAAGAAAACTTATAAATTGGATATGGGTATGCATGTAGAGGTCTTGGAATAAGCATTTGAACTCCGCCAACGACAATCAAGCTTGCACATTAATATTTACATATATAAGACCCAAATTGTCGAGAATTAGCAACAAAAATACAACTAATGTAGAATCTATTGTTGGGAGAAAGAACCATTGGAGATGGCCTTACACGTCCTCCACGCACTAAGTATACGTTCGCACACCCTGGAAAATATTGTTTCCTGATTGTTCTTTTCCTGGTAAGCTTCCAGCTTTTCTCACTTCTGTGTTACCAGTGACGAAAAATCTCTACCCCGTATTAAAAAGACCAAAAAGAGCATAAGTCTAAAAACTTTAATAATTTTTTAATTTCTTTAAATAAATTTAAGAACAAAGTGAGTTGGAAATTATACTTCTTACTCTAAGGTTGATATCAAACTAGTTCTCATATTATTAGTGTCATCCTTCTACTCCCTATTTTGGCTTTGTTCTCTGCATTTCCTTCCCTATTTTCTTATCATTTTTCTTTTGTTCTCTGTATTGGCTTTTGCTACCCTATATTGGCATTGTTCTATTTCCTTTGCAATTGAGTTTTATTGTATTTTAGATGATAGAGTTTCATTCATGGTTTGGTTGGTGGTCGACTTTATGAGTTTGGTAGTTTGCTCAGAATGGTCTATTTCGTGGTGGCTCCACGCAGTCGTTTCATAGGGCTTTGCTTTTCTTTCTTGTTTGATATTTTTCTTTTATATCATTTTATTTGTTGTATTGATCTCATTTTTATATTAGATTAACAGTCAACACCCTTCCCCCATACAAACTACCACACACACACACACCTCCTACATCATATATCGTAAATGATCATGTTTTTGGCATGTGTCAACCCACATGGGTCACGAAACAAACTTGTGACAGTGGTCACGGTCCAAACACGTGACCCATAATGGAGAACCTGTGTTATGGTCCAAACACGTGACTCATTTACCATTGGGGTGGCATAATTGTCCAAACCCGTGATCGGATGGGAGAATGTGGGTCACAGTCCAAAGCCATGAGCACCATATCATGGGGGATCACGGTCCAAAATCGTGATCAAGGGTGGGGAATGTGAGTCATGATTCTAACCCCTGACCCCTAATTGATATTTTTTTTAAAATAATTGATCACGGTTTTGGACCGTGACCACATATATTTTTTTAAAACAAAATAAATTAAGGTTCAATGTTTGGAACCGAGACCATTTATTTATTTTAATTTAAAAATATATATATTTGGTCATGGTTGTGGAGTGTGACCAAATTAAATTAAAAAAAAAGTAAAAATTATTTTCTACAACCCAAATAAACCTAAACATTTTTCCAAACTACTTATATTTACAAAAATAAAAATTTAACCAATATGTAATAACAGTTAACTAAAACGTGCTTGCATGAATATTAAATAACAGAACACAAGTTAACTAACGCATGTTTGCATGAATATGTAATAAAATAAGATACATGCTTGAATGAATATCTACAACACAAAAAATGCAGTTCATATTTGCGTAAATATGTACAACACACATAAAAATAGAATGAATGATTGTGTGAATATGTTCCCATTGTTCCTTCTCTAATGAGGTCTCCAAATAAAACTTCCAAATGTCCCAAGTGGTAAGTAACGAATGACTTGAATCACTTTCAAATGCCTACATAGCCAAAAATGGCATCAAATTCTACGTAGTTCATAAGATAAAAAAGGTTAGTGTCTAACACATAATTCGAATCAAGGTAGCTTCATGAATACATAGTCACGTTCTACATGTTACGTTGGTCCCGTGAGAGGTGTGTATGCCTCTTGTTGGGCCGTTTAGGGGATATTTTGAATTTTCTCCCTTTGACATCATGTTTTCAAGCTTAATTATAACTATTTGTAAATTTTGTTCATATACTCCTGTGACTACGTGGTCATCTATAATGTGTTACGTTGGTCCCGTGCGAAGTGTTTGTGCCTCTTACGTAATCGTTTGGTGGTTGTATTGCATTTTCACCATTCAACGACATTTTTTCAAGACGTTGTCTAATATTTGCAACTTTTGGTAATATTCTCGGACTTGGAGTCTCGTGACTATGTGGTTAGTTGATACGTGCTAAGTTGGCACCGTGCGAGGTGTTTGTGCCTCTTGCGGGGCCATTTGGGGGTTATTTTGCATTTTCACCCATTAACAACATATTTTCAAGCCTAAGTCTAACTATTCACATATTTTGATCATATTATTGAATCGGGAGTCTTGTGACTACGCGGTCAGTATCTATGTGTTATGTTGGTCCCGTGCAAGGTGTTTATGCATATTGTGGTACTGTTTGAGGGATGTATTGCATTTTCCCTTTAACGAAACATTTTTAAGCCTAAGTCTTATTGTTTTAAAGCCTTGGCCATATTCTCGAACAGGGAGTCATGTGATAATGCGGTCACATGCTACATGTTACGTTGGTTCCTACGAGTTGTTTGTACCTCTTGGAAAGCCATTTGGGGGTTGTTTTGCATTTTCTCCCTTTAACAGAAAGTTTTGTCATATTCTCGAATCAAGAGTCTCGTGACTATCCGACCAATTTTTTTATGTTACACCGATTCCTTTCAAGGTGTTCGTACCTCTTGCGTGACCGTTTGGGAGTGGTTTTACATTCTTGCCAGTTAATGACTTTTTAAGCCTAAATACAACTATTTGCAAGTTTGGGTCATATTATCAAATCAGAAGTCCCGTGACTATGTCATCAGTCGTTATGTGTTATGTTGGTCCCGTGCGAGGTGTTCATGGATCTTACATGGCTTTTTTGGGAATGTTTAGCATTTTTTCCCTTTAACAGCATGTCTTCAAGACTAAGTCTAAATATTTGCTTATTTTTGTCATATTCTCGTACCGAGAGTCTCATGACAATGAGGTCAATTGCTATGTATTATGTTGGTCCTGTGTGAGATTTTCGTGCCTCTTATTTGGCTGTTTGGGGATTGTATTGTGTTTTTCCCATCTATGGCATGTTTTCAAGCCTAAGTCTAACTATTTGAATGTTTTGGTCATATTTTCAAACTAAGAGTGCTGTGACTACATGGTCAATTGCTACGTGTTACATTGGTCCCGTATGAGGTGTTCTTGCCTCATGGAGGGCTGTTTGGGGGATATTTTGCATTTTTTTCCCCTTTAACAGCATGTTTTTAAGCATAAGTCTAACTATTTGCATGTTTCAGTCATATTCTCAAATCGGGAGTCCCTTGACAATGCAGTCACTTGTTACATGTTACTTTGGACCCGTGTGAGTTCTTCGTGCCTCTAGAAAGGCCATTTGGGGCTGTTTTACATTTTCACTCATGAACGATATGTTTTCAAGATCAAGTTTAATTATTTTCATTCTTTGGTCATATTCTAGAACTGGGAGACTTATGATTATGCAGTCAATTTTTTCTTGTTATGGTTGTCCCGTGTGAGGTGTTCATGCTTCTTGCTATGCTCTTTGGCATTTTCCCCTTCAATGGCATGTTTTCAAGCCTAAGTCTAACTATTTGTATGTTTTGGTAATATTCTCGAAGGGGAGTCCCATGACTACTCGGTCAGTTACTACGTGTTACATTGGACTCGTGCGAGGTATTTGTGCCTCTTGCGGGGTAGTTTTGGGGTTGTATTACATTTTCGCACTTCAACGACATATTTTCAAACCTAAGTCTTAGTTTTATCAAGTTTAGTCATCTTCTCGAATCAAGAGTCCCATGACTATGAGAGTTATTGCTACGTGCTACATTGGATACAATTGAGGTGTCCATGCCTGTTGCGGGGCTGTTTGGGGGTCATTTTGAGTTTTCTCCCTTTAATGATATGTTTTAAAGCCTACGTCTGACTATTTTTAAGTTTTGGTCATATTATTGAACTGGGAGTTTCGTTACTATGCAATTAGTTGTTAAATGTTACGTTAGTCCCGTGTGAGGTGTTCTTGCCTCTTGAGTGATCGTTTGGGGATTGTTATGTGTTTTATCTCTTTAACGATATATTTTCAAGCCTAAGTCATACTATTTGTAAGTTTTGGTCATATTCTTGAATCGAGAGTCCCGTGACAATGCAGTTAGTTTCTACGTAGTTCATTGGTCCCATGTGAGGTGTTCGTGCCTCTTATCGGGCCCTTTAGAGGATGTTTTACATATTCATGCTTTAACGATGTGTTTTAAAGCCTAAGTGTAACTATTTATAAGTATTGGTCATATTCTCAAACTAGAAGTCCTTTAACTATGCAGTCAGTTGCAACGTGTTATCTTAGTCCCGTTCGAGATTTTTGTGCCTCTTCCATGGTCATTTGGTTGTTGTATTTTATTTTTGTCATTCAACGACATGTTTTCAAGAGTCTATCTAACTATTTATAAGTTTTTGTCATATTCTTGTCCCTCTTGTGGGGTTATTTTGGGGTTGTTTTGCATTTTCTCCCTTCAATGGCATTTTTCAAGCCTAAGTCTAACTATTTGCATGTTTTGGTCATATTCTCGAACCGAGAATCCTGTGACTACCCAGCCATTTGCTACATGTTACGTTGGTCCCGTGCAAGGTGTTTGTGCCTCTTGTAGGGCCGCTTGGGGTCATTTTTCATTTTCTTCCATTAGCGGAAATTTTTCAAGCCTATGTCTAACTATTTGTAAGTTTTGGTCATACTATCGAACTGAGAGTCCCATGACTACGTAGTCAATTATTACATGTTATGTTGGTCCAGTAAGAGGTGATGCCTCTTGCGGGGTCATTTGGGGGATGTTTTTTATTTTCCCTTTTAACGACGTGTTTTCAAGACTAGGTTTAAATATTTTCATATTTCGTTCATATTCTCGAATCACAAGTCCCTTCACTATGCAGTTACTTGCCACGTGTTACGTTGGTCCCATACGAGCAGTACATACCTCTTGCGGGCCATTTGAGGGATCTGTTTCATTTTATCCCTTTAATGGCATGTTTTCAAGCCCAAGTCTAACTATATGCACATCTTGATCATTTCGATGGCACATTTTGATCACATTTTGAGGTGTCTGTGCCTCTAGAGAGGCCAATCACTGGTTATTTTGTATTTTGGCCCTTCAACTACATATTTTCAAGCCTAAGTTTAACAAATTCCATGCTTTGGTTATATTCTCAAACTGGGAGTTCCATGACTATGCGATCAGTTTCTAGGTGTTACGGTTGTCCCGTACGAGGTGTTTGTGCCTTTTATGTGGATGTTTGGTGGCTCTTTTGCATTTTCCCCTTAAATGGCATGTTTTAAGAGCACAATTCTAACTATTTGAAAGTCTTGTTCAAATTCTCGAATTGGGAGTCTTGTGACTATGTGATCCATTGCTACGTGTTACATTGTCTCATAGAAGGTGCTTGTGCCTCTTACAAGGTCGTTTGGGGCCTGTATTTCATTTTTTCCTCCAAGAATATATTTTAAAGTCTAAGTTTAATTATTTATATGTTTTGTTCATATTCTTGAATCGAAAGTCCCATGATTACGCAATCAGTTGCATCTTGTTACATTAGATCCGTGTTAGGTATTTGTGCCTCTTATGGGGCTATTTGCACCTATGTTTTCATTTCCCCCTTTAAGAAAATGTTTTTAAGCATCAGTGTAACTATTTTCATGTTTTTGGTCATATTCTCAAATAGGGAGTCCCGTGACTGTGCGATCAGTTAATATATGTTATAATTGTCTCAGGTGAGGTGTTCATGCCTCTTGCTAGATTATTTGGAGGTTGTTTTGTATTCTCACCTTTCAATCGCTTATTTTTATGCCCAAGTCAAACTAGTCGCATGTTTTGGTCATATTCTTGAACCGCGAGTCCCGTGACTATTGGTCAGTTTCTAAGTGTTACACTAGTTCCGTCCGAGGTGTTCATGCCTCTTGAGGGGCCGTTTGGGGGTTGTTTTGTATTTTTTACCTTTAACACCATATTTTCAAGCATAAGTTTTACTATTTGCAAGTTTTGTTCATATTCTCGAACCGGGAGTCCTGTGACTACATGGTTAGTAATGATGTGTAACGTTGGTCCCATATGAGGTGTTCGTTCCTCTTACAGGTCTATTTGGGGTTCTTTTTCATTTTTGTCCTTTAACGATATTTTTTCAAGCCTTGATTATTTACATGTTTTGATCATATTCTTGAATTGGGAGTCCCATGACTACATCGTTAGATGCTATGTGTTACACTTATCCCGTGCGAGGTGTTTGTGCCTGTTGCGGTGCTATTTGAGGGTTATTTTTCTTTTTCTCCGTTTAACAACATATTTTCAAGACTAAATCTAACTATTTTCAAGTTTTCATCATATTCTTAAATCGAGAGTCTCGTGACTACGTCGTCAGTTACTACATGTCACGGTTGTCTCGTGCGAGGTGTTTGTGCCCCTTTGGGGTCTATTTTGCATTTTTTCCCTTCGATGACATGTTTTCAAGCTGAAGTCTAACTATTTACAAATTTCATCATATTCTCAAATTTAGGAGCTCCATGACTTGGCGATCAATTCCTACATGTTATGATTGTCCCGGGCGAGGTGTTCGTGCCTCTTGCGTGTCCATTTGGAGGTTGTTTTATGTTTTCACTCTCCAACAACATATTTTAAAGTTTAAGTCTAATTATTCAAAAGTTTCATTTGTATTATTGAACAAATAATCCCGTGACTATGTGGTTAGTTACTACAAGTTACTTAGGTCCCGTGCGAGGTTTTTGTGCCTCTTTCGGAGCTGTTTGAGGGTTATTTTTTATTTTTGCCTTTTAAGAGCATTTTTTGAAGTCTAAGTCTAACTATTTGCATGTTTTGGTAATATTCTCCAATTTGGACTCCCGTGATTATGAGATCAGTTGTTGCATGTTATGTTGGTCCTATGCGAGATGTCCCTACCTCTTGTGGGGCCGTTTGGGGGTTATTTTACATTTTTACCCTTTAAAGACATGTTTTCAAGCCTAAGTCTAACTATTTCCAAGTTTTTGTCATATTCTTGAATCGAGAGTCCCGTGACTACGTGATTAGTGGCTACGTGTTACGTTGGTCTCATGTGAGCTACTCGTTCATCTTAGGGGGCGTTTAGGGATTGTACTATGTTTTCACCCATTAATGGATTGGTTTCAAGACTAAGTCTAAGTCTTTTTAAGTTTTTTCATATACACAAACTGGGAGTCCCATGACTACGTGGTAATTGTTATGTGTTACGTTGGCCCCATGCGAGTTGTTTGTGCCTCTTGTGGGGGAATTTGGGGAATGTTTTTCATTTTCACCTTTTAACGGCATGTTTTCAAGCCTAAGTCTAACTATTTGCAAGTTTTGAACATATTCTCGAACCGAGAGCCCCATGACTATACGGTTAGTTGCCATATCTTACATTGTTCTCGTGCAAGTAGTTCGTTCATCTTGAAGGGTCGTTTGGGTATTGTACTATGTTTTCTCCCTTTAATGGATTAGTTTAAAGAGTATGTCTAACTATTTGTAAGTTTTTTCATATACTGGAACCGAGAGTACCATGACTATGTAGTAGTTTCTATGTGTTATGTTGGCCCCATGCGAGTTCTTTGTGCCTCTTGTAGGGCCGTTTAGAGGTTGTATTGCATTTCACCATTCAACATCATGTTTTCAACCCTAAGACTAAGCATTTGAATGTTTTGGTCATATTCTTAAATCGATTCCCGTGACTACGCAATCGGTTGCGTATTGCATTGGTCATGTGAGAGATGTCCGTGCTTCTTGCAGGGCCATTTGGGGAATGTTTTGTATTTTTGCCTTTAATAAATTTTTTTAAGCCTAAGTCTATCTATTTCAAGTTTTAGTTCATATTCTCAAATAGGTAGTTACTACGTGATACGATTGTATCACGCGAGGGGTTCATTTGTGGGGTCGTTTTGAGTTGTTTGGCATTTTCACCCTTCGACGGCATGTTTTCAAGCCTAAGTCTAACTATTTAGATGTTCTTATCATATTCTCGAACTAGGAGTCCCATGACAACGCGGTCAGTTGCTATGTGTTATCTGGTCACGTGTGAAGTGTTCGTGCCTCTTGTGGGGCTGTTTGGGAAATGTTTTACATTTTTGCCCTTTAAAGGCATGTTTTCAAGCCTAAGTCTAACTATTTATAAGTTTTGGTAATATTCTTGAATCGAGACTCTCGTGACTATGGGATTAGTTACTACGTTTTACGTTGGTCACATGCGAGTTGTTTATATCTCTTGTAGGGCCGTTTGGGGGTTTTATTGCGTTTTTACTTTTCAACGACATGTTTTCAAGTCTAAGTCTAACAATTTTCATGTTTTGGTAATATTCTTTAATCGAGAGTCCCGTGACTACGCAGTCAGTTTCTAAGTGTTACGATTGTCCCGTGTGAGGTGTTCGTGCCTTTTGCGAGGCATTTCGGGAGCTATTTTTCATTTCTATGTTTTCAAGAGTAAGTTTAACTATTTTCAAGTTTTGGTCATATTCTTGAATTGGGAGTCCCGCGGCTATGCTGTTAATTGCTACGTGCTACGTTGTTCCATGCATGTTATGCATGCCTCTTGTGAGACCATTTGGGGGCTATTTTGCATTTTTTTTCTCGTCAATGGCATATTTTAAAGCTTAATTTTAACTATATGAAAGTTTTGGCCATATTCTCAAACTAGGAGTTCTGCCTTACGCGATTAGTTGTTGCGTGTAAATTTGGCCCCGTGCGAGGTGAGGGGGGCGTTGGGAGTTATTTTGTGTTTTCTCCCTTGAAAGGCATTTTTCAAGCATAAGTCTAACTATTTGCAAGATTTGGTCATATTCTTCAATCGGGAGTTGCGTGACCAAGCAGTTAGTTTCTATGTGTTACGTTGGTCCTGTGCAAGGTGTCCTTGCCTCTTGTGGGACCATTTCAGGGTTGTTTTGTGTTTTCTCCCATTTAACAACCTTTTTCAAGCCTAGGTCTAACTATTTGCACATTTTGGTCATATTATTGAACGGGAGTCTCATTACTACGTGATTAGTTGATAATTGTTACGTTGGTCTAGTGCAAGGTTTTCGTGCCTCTTATAGGGCCACTGTGTTTTGCATTTTTCCCCTTTAACGACATGTTTTCAATTCCGAGTCTAACTATTTGAAAGTTTTGGCTATTTCTCCAAACATAACTACGCGGTTAGTTGCTACGTGTTCCGCTGGTCCTGTGCGAGGTGTTTATGCTTCTTGTATGATTATTTGGAAGCAATTTTTCATTTTCACCCTTCAACGGAATTTTTTCAAGCCTAAGTTTTACTATTTGTGTGTTATTATCATATTCTTGAATATAGAGTCTCGTGACTAAGCGGTCATTTGGTATGTGTTACATTGATCCTGTGTGAGGTGTTCGTGCCTTTCGGGGGGTTGCTTTCAATTTTTACTCATTCAACGACATTTTTCAAGTCTGAGTCTAACTATTTGCAAGTTTTGGTAATATTCTCGAACCGTGAGTCCCATGACTAGATGGTTAATTGCTATGTGTTACATTAGTCATGTGGGAGGTGTTCTTACCTCTTGCGGGGCCTTTTGGGTGTTGTTTTACATTTTCAAACCTAAGTCCAACTATTTTCAAGTTTTGGTAATATCTTCAAATAAGGAATCTCATGACTACACGGTCAGTTTCTAAGTGTTACATTGGACCCATGGGAGTTATTTGTGCCTCTCGTGGTGTTGTTTGGGGATTATTTTACATATTCTCCCTTCAATGGCATTATTTGAAGCCAAAGTCTAACTATCTGTAAATTTTGGTTATATTCTCAAACTGGGAGTCCAGTGACTACCCGATTAGTTGCTTACGTGTTACTTAGTCCTATGTGAGGTGTTTATGCCTCTTATGTGGCCCTTTGGTGGTTTATTTTTCATTTTCGGTATTTAATGACATTTTTTCAAACATAAGCCTAACTATTTGCGTGTTTTGATCATATTCTCCAATCGGGAGTCCCATGACTACGTGGTCAGTTGCTTCATGTTACGTTGGTCCTGTGCTAGGTGTTCGTGCCTCTTGCAGGGCTGCTTGGGGGTTGTTTTTTTGTTTTTACCTTTCAACGATATCTTTTCAAGGCTAATTCTAACTATTTGCACATTTTATTTGTATTCTCTAACAGGGAGTCCTATGACTACGCGTTCAATTGCCCGAATCTAACTATTTTGTTTTTACTCCCAAATGAGGATTTAATTAAACATTATGTAGGAATAAAATATTTGAAAAATTACTCATATCAAGTATATAAAAATGTGAATTAAAATAAATAACACGTGATTCCTCTGATAGTTTTAGCACACCTTAACTTCACAACATTGTCTTGCTCTAGTAGCCTATTGTTCTTATTTTGAGCATTATTTGATCGAAAGAGGTAAAATTTAAAGTCTTCGTTAGTGTGGGTGAGTTTGTCCCTATGGTGTTCGACCTCTAACTTGCATCTTTTCAAATCAACTTCCATTGTGAGATTTTCCAACAAAATTTGCCCATGTTCGTTTTCCTTCGCATCATATTTTATTTTTATGATTGATTCTCGATTCATCACAAATATTTATTGTCAAACTCGGACATGCAAAAGGGTGATTGGATCAGATAAATGATCTCTGGGATAGTGCACACTGAGGTGGCTATCCGATCAGCCTTTTGCATGTTCTAGTTTGATGATGTCAATTTTTTTTAATAAATTAAGAATCAATCATGAAAACCAAATAAGACATCATGGAAAAGAGAAAAAGGGAAATTGTGCTGAAAAAACTCAATATGGAAGTTGATTTGAAAATGATCAAGTTAGAGGTCGAACACCTTATAGAGAGTAGCTCACCATGTTAACCGAGACAACCAATTTTACCTTGTATGAGAATATATTGATCAAGATAAATGCATAAGTAAATCAAAGTGAGCATCCCATGCGAGGTGTTCATTCCCCTAAACATTCATAATTCGAACTAAAAATTTATAAATCAAACTAATAGGAACAATTTTTAAACCAATCGCATTGTTGAGGGTCAATATAATAGTAGGATACAAATACGATTTATAAGCGTAAGATAATGTTTGGATACTCAATCTTCATCTAAATAAACTGAAAGATCCTTTATATTAAGATTATCATTAAGAGAATAATGCAACACTGTAGGATCCTTTAATGCGTCTGCTTCAATACTCATACCCTCCAGTTCATGCGCAAGAATAGACCAATTGCCATCATTTATGCACTTCGATTATAATACCTTCTCTATGTTCTAAAAGAATTAAATAAAATTCTCATCGACTATGCAATATTTACTCCTTATCTTTAATAAATCTACCTATGATAAGTTTGAAGTTAGGAACAACATTAAAAGTATTCTTAGTATCCTCCACCTTCCCCCAATCACAATAAAATACGATTTATGTGAAATCAAAATAATCGAGTTCCAGGACATGTTCGATAATCCCATAATACGTTAGCATGGTATCTTTTGGATTTTTATCGTTTATCCTAGCGAAACAGGTATTCAAGGCATAAATTGAAATTCCGATGTCTTGCATCAAAATCTTTTCCTCAAAGGGATATGCAATGAAATCAAAACCGTTGGTGCGAAATTTCTTAAAATCTTTCGCACGAAATTTGGGACCTTTTTCTAGGCATGTAAGACCTGATAATACATCACCTATTTTTAGAGCATTCATTTATTACTAAATTTATTTTTTGATATGTTTGTACCACGCATGATTAAATACCCACACACATAAGAGGTGGAATTTACCTCTTTTCATATCCCTGCCCTAAAATCATTCTTCATGTAACTAATCCATTGATTTTGGGAAATATCATTTTTGTACTTCCTAAAGGTAAAATGTAGATTTTAGATCATAATATATGAAATACATAAAATCAAACAAGACTAATTCAATTAATTAACTACTTATTCTCTCCATTCTTCAACTTTATCTTGCGTTTCGAAGACATAATGAGCCACCTGACCGTACTGTAGATTAGCGAGTCTCACCTATTTAGGGTTCCCAAAGGCAATTCATCTGCAAAATCTTCAGCTTCCTCGATCTCTCATTTTCCATGAGGATTGAATCTCTTTAGATCTTGTTATGGCATAAGTTATTGAGCGTATACGCATGATTCCATATTATGCATTCTTTAGCAATTGACCATCCAGTATACCATGTATTCTTACGTAATCTTTAAAGGTTTTTGTCAAGCGCTCGAAAGGATACATCCATCACTAACTAACGGACCACAAAACAAAGCCTCATTGCATAAATTCACAAGCAAGTGGGTGATGATATCGAAGAATGACGAAATAAAATATTTCTCGAATAAACAAACTGCCTCAGCTAAAGTTAATTTTACATCTCTGATGTGCTTTTTGTCTACCACTTTTGCACAAAGTAGGCTAAAGAACAAACTTATTTTCATAATTTCTCGATGGAGATCTTTGTATCCAGAGAAGTAATGCCTAAATAGCAGTGGGATTAATTTAATGATGGAATGTTAGTCGTGAGACTTGCACTATTTCAAGTAATTTGTTTGGTAGCTTACTAACTTGCACAAATTACCAGAATAACCAGTTGGAGTCTTCAAGTTGAACAACGTGTCTAAAAGTGTCTTTTTCCCACTATTAGTCAAAGAGAAGGAAGCTGGGAGGATATCCTTCTTCCTATTGTAGGATAATTTTTTAATCATAATTTCTTCTTTATTTTCATATCGTGTAGATCACGATGCGTGCGCTCTCCATCTATTAAATGAGATCCACACGGACATGTTCCTATCAGATGTTTCGCAACTTCATCTTCCTGTGCATCAAATCAGTTACGTACCATACATGATGATCTTTCCAATATGGCTAGTAAAAAAATATTGATCGTTTAGATCATGCTTTCATTTTACTAGGATTGTTCGAATCCCCCTAGCTTTACGCTTAAGGTTTACAAACAGAGGGTGTTTACCTATGTACTTATTCCTCATAGTCATAACCTTCACCTTCTGCTCAATTTTCTGGCTAGAAATTCGATCTAGTTTCATCCTACACTTGTGACAAACAAGTAAGAAGTTGGACTTTTCACTCCTAGAAGGGTTAGTGGTCGGTAGAAATCTATGATGACCTGTATAACTCATCTTGACACTTTGAGCTAGCCAACTAGCTTCAGTGTCCTCCCTACATAAGGGACATCCATAAAACCCCTGAACATTGCAACCGGATAAGGTTCCATAAGTAGAAAGTCGTGGATAACCCATATAACCATTACTTTAAGTGTGAACTCTTCACCCTTATGAAAGTCAAATTCCATCACATCTTTATCCCACAAATCTTTAAGCTCCTCAATTAATGGGGCTAATAATATATCAATATCATCGATGGGAGCCTTCAGCCAGGGTATCAATAAAAATGTGAAATCCTTTCTCAGGAACAGTCTCAGAGGGAGACTTAAAAGATCCATGAAAACTGGTCAGTAACTCTGATTAGTAATTTAATTATTAAAAGGGTTAATCCCATTGGTTGATATTACAAGATGGTCATTGTGTAGTTCCTTTTCAAATTCAGTTTTGTGCATTTAAAATTTTCCAGGTGATTCAATAGACCACATGATGCATAAGAATCCCACCAAACCTCATATCGAGCATTTAATGTCATGACCTCTGATATCAACGGGAACAGAGAAAATCCAGTTTAACCATGGCCCAAGGGGATAATACTATTAAACCTTTTATGGAACTTTCTTTCACTTGCGATATTTTTTAGACCTAAATTTTTTATTCTCACAACGCACATATCTAGGCTCACTGCATATATGACACTCATCCTTCTCTCCATGCTCTTTGCGGTACAATATGCAATCATACATGCATGCATGAATAGATTTTTACTTCAAACGCAAACCCTTCAAGCTCATCTTCAGGGTAGGATGATTGTCTGGTAACGTGTTCTATTTTGGGAAAATTTCCTTAGCTAAATTAAGAATATTAGTTACGCTGTTGCCCAAAAAACCAAATCCACTCTTTAAATTATGCAAATCGATCAATGGGTACAATACCGAGTGACCTTTTTTGTAATTTTTATATAAATGTCTAGTTGCATCATCTTTTAATTGTGTATTTACTCCCAATCTTCAGATAATTTAGAATCAACTTGTTCATTGACTTGGTAATAATGCACATTATCCGTATCCATAGGGTGGCAGTTTTGATCGTGGTGGAATTCATAAGAATCATTAATTAGTTCGGTCAAAGGAAGGTGTGCCGGAGAATCATTCACCACTTCAACCTAGTGGGGTTCTATCACATGCTCATGTACCTGTAAATTTTCCAGAACATATGGTACGTTCTTTTCCCTGTTGAATGCCCATATCTTATAGTTTACCATTGTACCGCACATTAGTAAATGCTATTCAACATCTTCGAAAGACATTAATTTTTCATATATTTAATGTTTGCACGAACACGATATCTTATCACTATTAAGATTTCTATTTATGTATTTAATAAATTCCCAAACAAACTTTATATGATTATGAGATATTGTGCATCTCCAATCCAGTCTTTGTATTATGGGAAAGAGATTATGTATTCTTCAAAATTCAAAGAAAATTCATTAAACTTGATCAAAAAGAAATATTACAAGCAAAGTCATTAAAACTAAATCCATTCACATGAAATAGTTTTTACAACCAAATTCAGTAAAATAAAGAAAAATTGTTCAATGCCCAGGCTTGACCAACAAATTAACTAGCCAAGTAATAAAATAATTTGCATAATTTGATAATAATGAACCTTCCTCGAGGTCAATGTGCACAGGCTCATTTTCACAACTAGAGCATATTTTATCAACTAAAATTTGATCTTCACCCATCACAAAGGTCGATTGTGGACATGTGTTCCGAAAATTATGGAAATGAGAGTGCACATACCAATAACCCTAGTATCGATCAAGTTTTGTATAAATTACTCCTCACCAAAGTAAGCGTGCATCGGTGACTATGATGGATGAAATGTTCTAGTGGTAAAATTTTTAAAGGGGAATGTTCGGGGAGGAGACATTGGGACGAAAATGTTCCCCGTTTGTTGACATGAAAGTTTAAACAACCTGTGGATTTCATTCTTCTAGAGTTCCATGTCCTTCTGAAGCCCTGACACCTCTCCTTTCATCTTAGCATCTTCATCCAACCCCCTCACCGCCTCACCCCTCACTGAAGAGATCTCGTCTAATAAAGTTTCACTATGTTATAATCTAGTACTTTTCATACATGAACCCATACCTCTTGTCCTCCCCTTTTGGTCCCCCCTAAATACCTTCATTAGGTCATGTGATTAAATGTCATAGGAGCTTCACTCAAATTGACTATTATACATGGCCTCTATCATTTCCTGCAACATAATATTATATTTAGTACTACGATTTTATATATAACTGTAAGTTGAAAACTTCTATCATTTGCTTATACGTTATGAAAATAGAGTTTTTGGCATATCCCTCTACCATTTGTCTTTAGCCGTCGTGAAGAACCAAATTTCCATTATATCCAAATTTAATATGATCTCCACATTACTAAGGTATAAAATAATTTAGGATTTTGAATTTATTTACATTTATATTGGGAGATATTTTATTTAAAAAATTGATGCATTTTTTTTTATCTAAAAATTTTAAAAGTTCCCCGCGCATCTCGTTCAAAGGAGATGGGATTCTCGTTCTAACGGGAGTTTATTTTCATTTGAAGTCTCGTTTGGAGTTTACTTCGATCGAACATCGAAGAAGGGTATACTATTTTGCATCGTTTGAAGATCATTTGAAGCTTGTTCAAATTGGATAGTTGTTTCATTCGAATGAACTTGCTTTCATTCAAACGAGCTACTTTTCTCGTTCGAACGAGCATAGTTTTCATTTGAACGAGTTCCACCACCTCAAATTTTTAACCTTTAATATAAATACCTTTTCTGAAGGGATTTTAAAAGATTCTTTTGCAAAAACTATTTCTACGTACCTGGTGCAAAAGTTATCACTTTATTTAGGTCAAAATACCTTTTTATTCACAAATCATCACTCCCAAATGTATATGTGAATCCATTTGAAACTCTAAATAGTTTCATATCCAAGTTACTCTTGTGGAGAGATCTTCTTCACTGTTGACCTTGTGGTTCTTGAGGGGAGCACTGCTGGAGGAAGACAAAGGATGCTGATCGTGGACCACCACACGTGGACGACTAAGGAGAGAGCTGTATTATTTAGAGTTTTTTTAAGTAGTGTCTTGTAAAAAATTAAAGTGATGATTAAAAAATGGTTTTACCCATATGGTTTTTTTCCTCATATTGCCTTATCTCTTTGTACGCTATAATTTATCTATTTTATCACCTAGATGCTTATTTAGGATAAAATATAAAATTTGGAATTGTGTGTACTGGACCCTTTATATCCATTAAGATCATAGTTTCACTCTTAAATTGGTATCCTGTTGCACAAAATGACTATGTGGTCTTTTTTCACAAAAATATTTTTCACTTTGATATCAATTTTTTTTTAAATTGTTGATCTTTGAAAAATTCGATTTTAATGGAGAATTTGTATAATCGAGTGCCCATCTTTGATGTTACAAATTATCCATACCAGAAGGCTATGATAATGTCTGGTTTAAAGGCCATAGATGAACGTGTTTATGTAGTCAATGAAAAAGGGTGGACACCTCCCACTATCATAGTTGATAATGTTATCAACCCTAAACTTGTCTCGTAGTGGACATATGATGAATTTAAGTTGAGCAATTTTAATTCCTATAGTTTGAGTGCCATCTCGGGAGCCATCACCCCTGACGAGTTCTACCGCATTATGATATACACCATGTCTAAAGAAGCTTGTGATACCCTCCAACACACTCACGATGGTACAAATGCTATTAAATCTTCTAAAGTTGTAGAATCTCACCACACAATTTGAAACAATTACAATGCTTGAATATGAATCTTTCTACTAGTTTTATGCACGAATTTCCGACATAGTTAACTCAAGTTTCAATTTATGTGAGAAAATACTCGAGACGCGTGTAGTTAAGAAAATATTAAGATCGCTTCCCACCCACTTTATTCATAAGGTTAATGTTCTTAAATTTCTAGGGATCTTAGACACTCTTAGGTTAGAAGAACTTGTAGGAGATCTTCAAACATACAAGATTGATATGCTCCCTAAAATAGCTAAGGCTAAGGATAATGGGCTTGCACTTAAAGCCCAATCTAAGAGAGAGGAAGTGCCTATAAAGAGAGAGGAAACGTCATTCGATTTGGATTTTGATTATGATTTAGATAATTTGGCCATTTTTATTATAAATTTCAAGAAAATTTTCAAACAAAAAAAGAAAAATACTTCTGAAGATAAGAAAAGTTTTGAGAAAGATGAAATATTTAAAGCGGGCAACAAAAATTTTGAAAGAGAAGAAAGATTTCCCAAAAAAGACAAGGAAATATGTTATGATTGTGAGGTAAAGGGTCACAAGCTCACGAGTGTTTGACTAGGTTGAAACATCAAGTGAAAAGACAAATCTACCTGAAACGTCATGCTTAGTGATAGCAAGGTCACGTCCGTGAGTTCGAGAGAATAATAACCGCATGTATGTAACTTCACTGCATTCATGGCTAGTCATGTTAGTACATCTGGTGAACCTCACGATAATGAGGAAGCTACTAAACATAAAAACCTCAATAGTGAGTCTAGTCTTTTCAGGAAGAGTGTGGAAGATAATGTTTTAAGTGAGCGTGCCTACGCTGATCTTTATGGAGAGTCCTTCAAAATGAAAAAAACAAGATAAAGGGATTGCTCTAAGATTTTTAGAGCTAGAGAAAGAGTTGAGAGAGGCGAGAGAAAGTGATTACTCGGTGAGAGAAGCTTTGGGAGTGAAATTTTGTTTAGTTGATAGAGAGAATGGGGACTTGACCAACAAGGTGTCTAGTCTTACGAGAGATCTTTAAGCGTCCGTGGAGACTCATGTGAAAATTAAAGCCCATGTATCCCAACCCGGTAAAAGTCTCGAACATGCCCAGGAAGTCAAGGTAACTATCGATTATACATCAAAAAAGGTTGGTAAGATTCTCTTTGTCCCTATTTTAGGAAACTTAGAGAGGCTAGGAATAGGTTATGACGGTGCATCCACTTCCCAAGTTTCACCCGAGACGATTCTCAATTTTTTTATGGATACTTATGGCACTCAAACAAATCCACCTAGGCGGACAAATCCACCTAGAAGAATTCCACCTAGAAGAAAAAATCTAGGTAGACCTAAACCTGTTTATGTTTGCATCTTTTGTAAAAGAAGAGGTCACTTCAAAGTGTTTTGCTATAAATTAGGTAGAACTAGTTGTACACATACTCCCGTACACCACTTTAGCAATATTTCTAGTCTTAGGGAGTAAGTAGAATTTATGCAACGTCGCATAGTTTAATGGAAGAATTCAAATGGATGTCTTTGCCATTTGAGAACGCTTCTAACATTTTGACTAGAGTCGACAATAATAAGGGCAAATAAAGGTTATTACCACTTGGGTACCTAAGCGAGACGACAAAGCCCTTATTTTTCATGTTTCTCTCAAGAATCAAAATACTTCGCAATGGTATTTTTATAGTGGGTGTTCTAGGAACATGACTGGTGATGTTTCATTTTTTACCCACCTTAAGGATTGCAAGGACGGTAAAGTCACCTTTAAATATGGGTGTAGATCTAGCATTTTAAGAATTGACAGTGTTGAGATATCCGAATTTCCTAAACGAGATGATGTGTTATACGTGAAGGGGTTAAAAGCGAACTTGATTAGCATAAGACAATTGTGCGACGCAAACTTAACGATAAAGTTTAACCGGTTCGAATGTAATATTTCTGATCAATTCGGTAAACATTGACTATAAGGTGTGAGGACGAAAGATAATTGTTATGGGATTGTATCGAAGTCCTATTTTGTGTGAAACAGTGCCACATTATCCACTATGGACCTTTGACATCAATAGCTAGGTCATGAAAACTTTAGAGGTCTTGAGAGATTAGTGAAAAAGGACCTAGTTTGTGGATTACCATCACTTGGCAACCCAACTTTCTCGATTTGTGGAACTTACTAAAAAGTTAACAAAATTTGACGTTCCCATCTGAAGTTGAATGTTATTGCCACCTCCCGTGATTAGGAGTTTATTCATATGGATCTTATGGGTCCTACTCGCTCAGAGATCATTGGTGGTAAGAGATTCATTCCGTGGTCAATGACTTTTCTAGATACTCAATTATAGGATTCCTAAGAGAAAAGTCTGGTGCGGTTGAGTTTTTTTTATAACCAAGTGTCATGTTCTACAAAATCAATATGGTGTCACTATTAATCGGATGCGAAGTGACAACGACACTAAATTTAAAGAAGCAAATGTGGATAGATATTGTAATGAAGTTGGCATTAAATATGAGTTTTTGATCGTTCGTACTCCTCAGTAAAATGGGATTGTTAAGAGGAAGAACCGAATGTTAAAAGAAATGGATAGATCCATAATTCTTGGTAGAAATGTGCCTAAACATTTTTGGGCAGAGGCGGTCAGCACCGCATACCATATGGTGAATAAGGGATATCTTCGTCCACACCTATTATATTTTCATGTCTTTGGGAGTATATGCTACATCTTGTGAGATAGAGAGCCCTTATGAAAGTTCGACTCTTGGAACGATGAGGGGATATTTTTAGGATATTCATCGACGAGTAAGGTTTACTGGGTTTATAATCTGGCTAGCTCTAAGGTTATGGAGTCAATAAATGTCATGATTAGAGATGATTAGACACTGATGTTTATTGCACCTAGACAATAATGAGAGGATGATTCACCCCCTGGTGACGATCACATCCTTCCTCATACTACCACGGTGGGCCCCATTCCTATTTTGGGAGAGACACGATCTTGGGTTTGAATGATTTGTGAACCTTCCACTATACTTGGTAATATTATACTAGGTGTCAAGACTCATACTGAACTTGAAAATATTATTAGTTGTCTGTGCTACACATCCCTAGTCGAGCCCAAGAATGATAAATAATCACTCAAGGATGAGCATTGTATATCATCCATGAAAGAAGAGTTACTTCATTTTAGAAAGAATGATGTCTGGGAGTTGGCCCCACGACTTAGAAATATTAACGTGATCGGTACCAAGTGGATTTTCAATAATACGGTAGATAAAAATGGCACCATAGTTCGCAATAAGGCTAGGTTGATCGCTCAAGGCCTAACACAGATCGAGGGTGTAGACTTTGAGGATACATTCACTCATATTGCTAGGCTTGAGTCCATTCTCTTACTACTCACCATCCAATGTCATTTGCCGGTTATATCAGTTCGATTCAAGAATGCCTTTCTGAATGGCATTCTACAGGAGGAGGTTTACGTGAAACAACCAAAAGGGTTTGAAGACCCTAAGCACCCAAGACACGTTTACTATCTGGGGAATGCCTTATATGGTTTGAAGCAAGAACCCCATGCTTGGTAAGAGAGGCTTACTTCCTATCTCTTAGCTCGTGGCTTCAATAGAGGGGGAGTAGATAAGGCGTTGGTTGTGAGGAGATAATGGTGCTATTTTGGTTGCCCAGGTCTATGTAAGTGATATAGTCTTTGAATTCGCATGCTTTCACCATTCTCACACCTTCAAGGATGATATGAAGAGTGAGTTAGATATAAGCATGGTAGGTGAGATTACTATCTTCCTAGGTCTTCCGTTTCTTCAGCTTAAGAATCGAATATTCATATCTCCATCCAAATATGAAGGAGACTTTAAAAAGAAATTTGGTCTAGACTCTTCTAAGGATGCTCACACCCCTATGAGTTCATCAATAAAGCCTAGCAAAGATGCATTAGAAAATGACGTAGAGAATACTTTATATCACAGTATGATAGGTAGTCATATTTACCTTACCACTAGTCGATTTGATATTGCCTTTAGTGTTGGAGTCTGTGAGCGATACCAAGCAGCGCCAAAAGAGTCACACTTACACCCTCTTAAACATATTATCGAATACGTGGGTGTGACTGTATCATACGATATTTGGTAATCCTTTGATACTGATGACCGTTTGTTCGCCTATTCGAATGTCGATTGGGCCAGAGATGTTGATGGGTGTAGGAGAACTTTGGGTGGGTTTTTCTACTTTGGGAGTGATCTTGTCTCGTAGATGAGCAAGAACTAAAAGTCCATATCTTTATCTATGACGGAGGTAGAGTATATTGCCATCGATAGTTGGTGCATGCAATTCTTGTGGATGAAGAAAATGTTGGAGGATTACGGTATTTCACATGGTATGATAACTATTTCAAATGATAATATGAGTGCCATTAAAATTTCACGTAATTTAGTCTAGCATTCATGCACAAAGGACATTAGGATACACGAGCACTTTATTCGATACCTAGTTGAGGTCTAATACACGTTTTGATTTATAAATCATCACTGCCAAATATATATGTGAATCACTTTGAAACCCTAAATAGTTTCATATCTAGGTTACTCTTGCGGAGATACCTTCTTCAATACTGGCCTTATGGTTCTCGAGGGGATCACTATTAAAGAAAGACAAAGTTTGATCGATGGATACCGAGGTTGGAAAGCCACCTATGGACGACTCAAGGGAGATTTGTATTCTTTAGACATTTATAAGTAGTGTCTTGTAAAACTCTATAGTGCTGATTGAAAAAAGGTTTTACCCATAAAAGGGTTTTTCCCTCATATTTCCTTGTTTCTTTGTATGAATTAATTTATCTATTTTATCACCAAGACATTTGTTTAGGATAAAAAGATAAAATTTTTGAATTATGTGTGCTAAACACTTAATTATATAAATAATCCATTAAAAAGCAAGCACACTCTCAGTAACACTATTATAACTTTTATATATATGATAACTATATTAAAACTCACTAAAGTCGACACCAGTTTGTCTGGAAATATATTGGTCACTTTTTCAGGCATGCAAGTACAAGTTGTGTTGATTGGATTCTTTATCTTCTTTCGGAGTCCCCTTGGTCCGTTCCTCCCATTAACCCTTAATATCATCATTTCATTTTTCTTCGAGTTTGTGGGCATTAACCTTTTTGATCAGTTCATTTTCTTTCTTATACTCTCATTCAGTTTTCCTTCTCTAGCCTCATTCTCCAATAAATGTTCCATTTTTAGTGGGCATTTCAATATTTTAGGGAATTTTTCCTTTCAACCCTAAAATTTCAGAACTCGTTGCCTCCTTTGGGGAAAAAATTCTTCTGATGGTTCTTCCAATAGGTTTGTAAAGCATCAACTACCTTGGAAAGAACCTGTGGCTTCAAACTCCTTGGTAATGAAAATGTCTTATTAAGTTGCTCCCAAATGTTATCCTTTAAGACATAACCAACCTTCTTCCAGTTGTATGTGCCCTTGACACTTATAATCATAATTCTAATAGACAGAAAATAGTTTTAGAAATTTCAACATGACCTTTATCACTAGTTGGATTGTCCTTGCCAATGCAGAAACCAATGTGCTTCTTAGGGTTATCTTGGAATCCCTCAGCAGTAGCAATTAGGGGTGTCAGATTACTAGGGGTTTCTTGAGTTTGATGACTCGGAGATGGAGTAAAATGAATATCTGGTGGAGTAGAGTATTTATATTCCAAAGGAGTTAAGAATTGATCTTGGGGTGTAGGAGTGCGCCCATTTGGTGTTGCTCCACTATTTTGTTGATTATTATCATTTTTGTTCGACATTTCCTACAATTAAAAAGAAAATTAGCGACATATATAAGAAATTAAGGTTTACAACTATATATATATATATATACCTTTTTAATAACTTTTAAAACATTCTCAAAGTGTCTGATTTCCATCTAATCAGTGTTACTTTGCAAAAATCTATGAAATTTTTCACGCGGCCAAGTAGGCAAAAATGTGTCTATGATTGATCTATAATGTTCCGTGGCATGAATTCGAAATCCTTTCTTCTTCAAATTATTTTCAAGCTCATTTTTACTATGCATGCATCACGAGACGTCAATATCTTGGTGAATGCTCTGTTTACGGTATTGTACCCACAAAGGAAGAATATTTTTCAACCTTTTCTAGCTGTGTCACCAATGTCAGTGCCCTATCGGTATTATGCGGGCGAAATATATTCCCATGCCTCATCCTAGCATTTAGGCAACGATAACAGGATATGACCGAACATGTAGTCTTATGAGAGATCAAATCCACGATTTATAAGGTAATTAAAATGTTCATTTTCCCTATTACCATACATGTAAATCGAAGTTTTCTTAATGTGACGCGCACTAATGAAACATGTTTTAGTGTGGTCAAATTGCACCCCCATACTCTTTTTTCCAGTAATTACTGACGTGACTTATTGTTCCTGAGAAAATATATATACGAGGGGAAGAATATAAGTCTTAAGGGTAAACAATAAGGCATGACTCTAATTAATCCTAAATAAATTATGATTTTCTATCTCATTAATCAGACACAATAATTTAAGTTCATTTTAATTTGATTAAACATCAAATTATTATTTTTCAACCGATTGTACAAGTCCTTCCACCAATATGTGTTCACCAAACAACAACCATTTATGGAAAGGGTGAGCACAACCACAAAAAGTTAACCAAATGACTTTATTCTAGATATTTACTCGTTAAGATAGGGAAGTCATTAGGCAAATAATTAGTAAAAGGTTTATTATGAATAATTAATTTAGTGAGCATTTTAAGTATCCATCATTTGTATCAAACCGCGATCAATCAACACAAGTCACAATATCAACCAACCCAACATTCCAAAAAATGTAAATATCGTAGGACTACAACATTAATATTTTCACTAATCCATTAAGATTGCAATTATCCACAAAGTCAAGTGTTGAGTAATCTATAAAAAAATAAAAATTTAATATAAGAAACACACATTGACATTGGCATTTTCTTTAATGTAAGAAACACAAAGTCAAATTTAATATAAAAAATATAAAGACAAATTTAATTTAAAAACACAAAGTCAAATTTAATATACAAACATAATATAATACAAAAAAATACAAACCCACATTTAACCCCACATAGTTGACCCCCCCCCCCCCCCCCCCCACACACACACATTAAACCCGTATGATTATTGAAGAAATGATTGATAGATATCGCGTCTTTCATGTGTTTTTAATGACATAATGCATAACATCCAATCAGTGTAGATGTATTACTAAAATAAGCACTTAATATCACTTTTTATAATATTTCTCTGAATGATTAAGAAAAATAAATTCATATCTAATGTCTTGTGGTAAAAAAATAAAATTTTAGTTTTCAATATTTCGAGAAACACAAATTCAAAACAAGCGGAGTTTTAAGAATCTAAAATGGTTTGAAATCTTGTTCAAAGTTTGAACTTTCATGAAATATGGAATTGTATATCCTAAAAGGTCGGATCAAACTTCCATATTCTTCAACTTTGGAAAAACATGACCCTAGTTTTGTATATAAATTCTTCTGTAGAACAAAATATAAGATTGTCCCATAATAGATGTAGGGTTTGCATCTAAATTTTACATAATCAAGTAAGGTTCACATGCGAATATGAGAGCGAGAAATGGACAATAAAGTTTTAAGACAATGCATTGTGGGACACACACTGTCATACATGCACACACTAAAACACACATTGTCATACATACACACACTCAAACATGCACACCCCCACTGAATCACACACCACAAACTGAAACGCTCTCTCTCTCTCTCACAGAAACATGAAATGAAAACACACAAACATTGAAACATGCATGCAATAAACAGATACACAAATGCAACAAATTGAGGTTAAATGTGAACCTTTGTTGGAGGTTTGAGATGGCCAGAAATGGTGGTTGGAAAGAAAGAGAGACTATCGTCGGCAGTTGGGGAGATAGAGGGATATAATTTTTTGTATTAAGGTGAAATGAAATCTTAGGTTTCGATTTTTTCATCCCCAAAATGTGATCATGATCCAAAATTGGGACCCATTCAGTGACTCATTAATGACTTAAACATGGTCACGGCTCTTGACCATAACCTCGTACATGACCGATTTGAAACTCGAGACATGGTCATGGTCCAAACCCATATGTGACACCTCGCTTATTTAAACCAACGGTAATCAGTCCTTTATTAAGACAAACATGATTGTGCAAATTTTTCTCTTTCATTAATGACCCAAAAAAATCAAATTAAAATAATCTAAACCATCCATATAGTCACAAAGTCCAAAACATCACATGATAACTAATTGAATAAAACAATACCGAATAGACCATCGGTTCCCAAAACGAAATCCAACAACAAGTCTAAAGTAAATAAAACCAAGTCTAACAAATACTGAATAACAGAAAAACTGAATAGTCTGAAGGGCCAACATGCCCAAATGAAATTCTATATAGGAATGAATAATTGAAATGTCTATATCAAATCCCAGAAGCCTCCATAAGTGTTGCAGCTACGCATTCCAGGAACGACTCATCAAGCTTGGCGGCCCTGTTACTGGACCCTAAAATGTCTTGCAAAATTAAAACATAGAATTGATACGGGTCAAAGCCCAAGAAAATCTTTTGAAAATATTTAGCAAGTATTTAAATCGCAATTTAAAAATAATTATTAGATACAAATGTTAGATCCACGTACATTCTCTTGAGTTCATCACATCTCATCTAAAGTGTGCACCTAATGCATCCTACCTAGATATGCTACTCAACCTAACTAGACATCCATATCTAACTAACCGCAAAATGTTCACCTCCCTTACCACCCATACAATAGGCTACCGTACTACCAATAACTAATACTTCCTGCATATTATTATTGAATCATTTTGATTAAGTTTCCCATACTTAAATCACTTTTAGATAAACACTATCTATCTTCCTACTGTCACACAAGTAGAATAATAACACATTATTATAAAACCATTAATTAAGGTTCATCACGCTTATGTTACTTGTAGATATACACTATCTATCTTTTTTACTATCACGCGTAAGTTGAATAAATCACACTTGTATATATTTATAAAGGAAATAATATATATAACTATAGCATACCAAGAATGGCCCCTCATGATGCTGGCATATCTGCCATCAAGTCCATGTATCCCTCGTACCAAATCAAGGACTGTTGGTTTGACATGTCTCCTCGAACCCAAAAATCAATCAACAAACAATAAAGGCGAACATGGTTAGCCTTTGGAATACGCACTTACCTAACGTACCCAAATGACACGTCGGTCATACTAATACAATTCATATAGTGAGCCGCGTAGGTGTGTTCACACATCGTAGGTATTCACAAAACCTATATATAAAAAGGAGGAGGGACTTTTGCTCTTGGATAACTCACGGGTGAGATCGAAAGTTGATAAGTTTGGTCTTTATTATTTCGTGACTGAGATTAAATGTATGTAAGGGATTTGGGATAATACGAATGGAGAAATATAACAGTAAAGCCTTTCTTGAGAGATGAGCCAACATGAACACTGCCTTCCTTGAGCCAAGAGAGCATGTGATTTATTAATGGAGTGAATACCTTTTTATTCTGTTTTGTACTTCCAAACCCACTCCCTTACACTGTCCCTCTCTACGATTCTTCGTCTTTCTCTTACTGGAACTTCGTGGATTTGAAAGAGTGGAACTCCATCACCTATATCTCTGTTCTCACTCCATCACTGAACCTCACCACAATTATCATCTCTCTCAGACTCGCTCTTTAAATTTGGTTCAACATAGAGTTTGGACCGCTGTTGGTATTTTCTCTACCCTTCGTGTCTCCCTCTCTCTCTTACAATAAGTTTCTGACCACTGGTTGTATTATTTGTTTACTAATAAGTTTTTATATTCATGGGTTGAGCGCTTAAAACATGGAGATGAAATGCCCACCCATCATAAGGTACTTTGAGGAGATGAGTTTTTGAACACACATTGTTTAACACACCAGTGTTTGAGTTTTTATGATATGTAGGTGTTGTGATTCCTAGAGATTGTTTGATTTGTAGTTTTTTTTATTCCCAACGATTTCAACCATTTCTCATCTTCTCTAAGTTGGGTTGCTCGCGGGTGGGGGTGGTAAGGTGGGTCAAGGGTATGAGTCTGGAACTCGCCGCAATTATGGAGAACGTTGAGAAAATCTGGGAACGAGAACCCACATTCGCCAACATGATTTGGAAAGATATTATTCGCCCCATTTCAAAAGCTCAAAACGATTTCCTTCAAGCACGTTACACATGTCGCTGCTTTTGACAGTTCAAACATGGCTAACAATTCTATGTTCAAAACCGGGGCAGATTCTGAGGTTGTTTCTCCTAAACCGTTGGTCATTGGGATAACCTATGATGAAACCAATAGTCATCACGTGTCTCCCACCTGTGATGGTAACAACCCCCATTATGTCATATGACCTGCTGCCAACATCTAGAAACAAAGAATTTCTTGAGCCACCACTTGTTAGCCCGGACATCACTTCATGTATTGTGGGTATGGGCCACATGCATGCTTTGGAGATCCTTTCCTAAAAATGCTAATTCTTTATCAAAAATATGTAAACTGAGTTTGGCATGATACCAAAAAAGATTAATTACAAGTGATATTGTGGTTTATTTAATTACTCAAAAGAAAATTAATAAAAACATTGTAAAAAAATCCAGTTTTCGATTTTAGCAATTTTAGTTCATGGTTAATAATTAATTTACAAATATCTTTAGAGTTTTTTTTTTACTAGATTTTAATTCATCTAACATAGCTCTGTCTAGAATATTATGAGTTAAAATCAATTGGTGTTTTGTTTCACAAATTTGAGTGTTGGGTGTATTATATTTTATTTTTGCATAAATGTGACTATATTGAAACAAAATTAAATACAAAAATTTTATGCACATTTTGAAATTTATATATTGTGGCATCAACACGGGTATAATATAATATTTTATCCTCTATTTTTATGACCACCATTAGCACATTTTCAAATATGCATGGAAAAAACAACTTAAAGGTATCTCTTATTCTTTATACTCTGTTTTGATATGAATTGAACATTATCATTTAATTGACACCCCATTATTTAATTTGTTGAAATATATGATTAATAGTGATAGGACACCAACAACAAAATTGTCACTATGTACTGACATCCTACATCATCTTTTTATTTTTTAACACAAAAAAGCATACCGAACATAAACTACAGAGACAACAACAATGTTACCTAGTTCAAGAAATATGACCTTATCTTTCTTGATTTGAGGCAAAAGAAGGAGTCACCCTATTGACTTGAAGTTTCGATTCATTGCAAAGATCCCTTAATATATTATCATTTTCTATTCTGATATTGACCATTTCGAGTCCTGCTCAAAAATATGCTTATGTAATTAAAATTTTACATAATTAAGGAAAAATCTACCAATGGGGTTTTATAAGAGTGATCCATATAATATTCTCAAACTTCAACAAAAAAAAATTCATTTTAATTTTACATAACCCACCCTAACAAAATCTTGATAAATTAACATTGTATTTATTAGTAGACAACAATACAATATTGATAATTACATTTTAACCTCTATTAATTATTAATGATAATATATTAGCTCTATATTATCAAATATAATGCACGTGTCATTTAAAAAAAATCCCAACAAAAAGAAAATAACTCCCAACGAAATGGTGTTCCATTGGAATAGGGTGGTTATAACACATGTGAAGTAATTTCTTGTTGGTGCCATCAGCACAGTTACACTATGATTTCAAATATCTTTTATACTACAGATATATAACATTCGAGAAACATATAGACCATATATGTTGTATTTATATTATAGATAAATTAACATGTATTTACAGGTAAATATGAAAAGATTATGTGTATTAATATATTCATTTAAATAACAAAAAGTTTATTTTTCACACTAGCCCATGCATCACACGGGTTACCCCTAGTATATCTATATAATAAAGGAGGAGGGTGCTTTCACTATTCATGCCATGTCTTATAAAGCTTTATATACAAAACTTATATAAACAGATTTTGTATCTATATAAGCCCATCATATAAACCAAAGACAAACCCTTGAACTGCCATATCATACGATAGTTTGTATGTAAGAGTTCAAGATGGGGTAAAGAAGAGATCATTTATTAATATAAATAGTACACCATGTGTGCATTTACTAACTTCCCCCATTTCTCACTCTACACTACAGCTCACAATGACAATCCACCTTCTACCACTCAACACTATTCACCTTCCCCCATTTCTCACTCTACACTACATATTCTGAATATGAATATGATTGCTAGAATGCATTTTTTGAAATATCTTAATATGATTGGGTGATTTTTTTAGGTGTTTATGTCTAAATTTTTGTTAATTTATCATTTAGGACCTTTAAATATTAAGATTTTCTATGAAGTTATTTAAGTCAATGTTGTAAGATCTTTACTGTAACATTGTTGTAATTCTATTATATTATAATTGAGTGTTTAATTCATGTGGTGAAGTATATGCAGTTTACATTTTCCATTCGTTAGATGGTGGAATTATAGTCCTTATTTTTGTTAGTAATACTTGCATTTGTTTCCCAAGAAAATTAAACAGTAATCTGATTGTTATTAATGTTTTTTTTAATTGTAATTTATTAATATTAATAAATTTTATAATGAAAAAATTTGGGGTTTTTAATTGACCAACTAAATTTACTCTACACTGAAATTTGTACAATTATGTGCAGCTTAAGACAGGTTCGTGTGTGAACAGAGGTAGCATGACATAGAGGACGCGCGGCTCGAGGTTTATTTTTTAATATGTAAATAGAGTTTAAAAGCTAAAAAGAATCAAACGTTTATATATATATATATATATATATATATATATATATATATATATATATATATATATATATATATATATATATATATATATATATATATAATGGTTTCTTTTTCTATCAGTGTGTGGCCCAAGGCACCGTCCAAAGTACAAAGTTAGTTGCCAACTAAAGGACAATGAACAGGTTATACATCATGAATGGCCCAAGGCACTGTCCAAAGTACAAGCCAATCTATTATATCACATCACAATACTCTTAAATAAGATTCATTAATTTTTCAATGCTCAATTTCGGTGTATATAGCATTAAACAACCTATTGTATATGGTGACATGGTGATTGTAACTAAAGCGGGGATTTAATCAGGCTCCTACCACTAGTTGGCTGTTTTAGAAATTTAGAAATTGTAAGTACATCTTCATGTTTTGTGTTAGGCCTTTAATTGTGGGACTTCTTATATTTAGGTTTTAGAAGATGACGAGTTAAAAGTATTGATTGTTTCATTGCTTTGTCATTTTGGGAGCCGAGTTGACAGTGAATGGATAAACAAATGGTGTCATACCATGCACTTAATTGGTGTTGTCTTCATTAGTAGAACGAAAAATTGTAGTTTAGTGTTGCAAATACTGTTTGTTTTATTCACTAGGAATAAATATTTATTTTAATAGCACCTTTCTACATGATGAATCGATTTTTTTTGTTGTAGTGCATTTAGGCACATGTTTCGAGGCTTACAGATTTTTTCTTTTGTTGTAGTGCCTTTAGGCACATGTCTCAAGGGACTTGGGAGCCAGTGATCTATTTCCTGAAGAATAGATAGGCATGGAGAACAATTCACAAGGCTAGAGTATCGATGTAAAAGTTTGAAACACTTAAATTTCCGAAATAATTTTTTTATGAATGCAATATTTGCTAAAAAAAAATCGATTTTGTAAGAGTACAAGACTTAGATTTATATAAAATATTTCATTAATTTTAAGATCCCAAACAAATATTGTAGAAAAGTTGTCTCAAGAAATAGTGAACTATACAAACAATTTTTATATATAAATAAAAAAAGATTGTTAAGAAGTAAAGGAAGCTAATAAAGTCTGTTTTTGCGGGGCCCAAGAAAAGTCAGCCAACCGACTTTATGTCTCCAATAATTATCACTGCCTAAGATGAATTGAAATAAGGTAGAAAGTTGGGTGGTAGACTATGATGGCATAGCTATCACCAAAATACGGGAAGGAATAAGACTGTCAAAATGAACAAGTATATCTCTTTACATTTCAAAGGCATGAAGGAAACAAAAGAGCCCAAGAAAATCTCTCTTAACACTAAAATCAATTTGCTTTTTACATGATCATCATTAATTATATAAATTTTTTATATTGGCATCACGTGCACCCTTGAAGTCTTGATAACAATGAGTCATGTTATTACTCCTTACAGTCGAATTAACATTAAACTATAAAAACAGATTTAGATCCAATTATTTTTCTTATTTACGATTGATGTGGCTCACACAAACTCTATGAGTTAACTATCTTATTTTATTGGTGTTCACTTATTAACTTATAATTTATGGTCAGTTCATATTATGTTATCATATGTCTTATTTTGCCTAACTTAAAACTATTACTAAACATACCTTGGGTAAAATCGATAAGAGGGTTTTTTGAGTTTGAATAGAACTTTTGGAAATGATGAATGCAAAATATCACGGGAACAAATTTATTGTCGTGATATCGATACGGGTGCAAAATATCACGGGAACACATTTATTGTCGTGCCTTCGGCACGGGTACATCCTAGTATATATATATATATATATATATATATATATATATATATATATATATATATATGGTAAGGAGTTTTTCATTGTTTTTAAAAACATAAGATACTTAATGGTTTAGATTTTAGCCACCTAGGCAAGAAATGAAGGGTTGAGATTGCTTTGCACCTATCACTTGACCCCTAATACCCTAATCCATATGCCTCTTCTTAATCATCTGCCTCACTCTCTCTCCCTCACACTCACCTCAAGATTTGAACTCGCACGAACCTTCATAGCTCCAATAACCATTACCTCCAACACACAACCAACAAACTCTTTTACCCTTTCTCCACCGCTGTCACCCCAACGTGACTCCATCTCTTTCAAGCAACTAGTGATAGGTTTTCACTTTGAAAATCAAAGATTTCTAGGTTCAATTTTTTTATCTATATGTGAAACAATGATATTTTGTTTACTATTGCAAATCTGAGATCTTTTAGATCGATGTGGAATACTTTATTGCATTTTTATTGTGTGTCTACCAATTTTTATGGTTTATGTATGTTTATCGATTTTTTAATTAAGGGTTTCTTGATTTAGGATTTTAATGGAATTTGTTATTCGACACTTAATTAAATGGCACGTTTTTTACAAAATGTTCAATTGGTATTCACTTGGGATTCCCTGTCATCTACAGAAGTGACTACAAAGTACCAAAATTTTAGACTATTTTGAAACTTTTGCCACATTTAATTAGTTTAGGGTTTTGTATTTTAGGTGGATTAAATGTATGATATCTTAAACATTTCTTTTAGGTGGATTAAATAAATTTTTGATGGAATTAAGTACGTCTGATATTTGTTTTCCTTTTTATGTAGTTCATGAGAACTTGGTGGTACCTTTTGATGTTCCTGCAATTTTTTCCCACTGAAGTTATGAAATTTATTTTCTCTCCTCATGAATACTTTAAGTTTTTGCTTCGGGGGTATTGAAAGCCTCTCTATATTTTTATTTTTCATTTAGTTGTCTTTTGCATTTACCCTCATTTATCATTAGATCCTGGAATTTATACTTATTTTTTTATTTGTAAAATGTATTTTTTAGTTGTATAAAATGTTATTACCAAATATTTCTTAAACAGGGTGGATAGACTTATTAACAAAGAAAATTTTGCCTAATTTTTTTAAATTATTTACAATTATGGGTTGTAAAAGAACTTTTTGACTTAATGCGTATGTACCACAGTGTATGTATGTAAGTATGTATTTCAAAAATTTCCTAATTTTTTTAAACCAATATGTTCGTACCATAGGTTATTTAAAAAATGTTTATCTATTGGGAACTAAATACAACAGATGGTCCTATTAACGACGTATACTTTTGAAAATTAGCGGCATGCCTTTAGGCACGGGCATGCCCTGGTGTGTGTGTATATATATATATATATATCCAGCATAGGTATACACACAACCTATAAGTATATCCAGTCCATAATACTTATATCTCTCGAATACTCAACGTACTAACGAGTCATGAATAGTATTATATTCGTATTTTCGAGTCTCACTCATTACCCGAAGGGTCTTAAGTATCCCTTAAGAAATTTCAGTAGTTAAAAACATCACTAACCTACTGGTATAAATTCTGGGTTATCAATTACACTTTCCGTAACCCGTTTTAAATTCCCGATACTTAACACAATTGTTTAAATCTCCTAGGCCCTAGTCTCATTTTACCCTCATTATGACTAAGACTAAGCCATGACTAAAGGTCTATTGAAATTACCAAAGTCCTCATATAGTTTATAAACCCTTATATACCCTGATTTCATTTCTGACTAAAGATATCTCGGACACCCTTTCGTAGAAAATTCATAATTAATTAAAATAAAGCTCGAAAAATATAAAACTAGCGGCCATGTGTTCATAAGAAAAATATCTCTATCCATGACCAAAACCTAGGCTCGTTTGAGTGACATACAAATCTTATTCAATCTCGTTCAAACGATCTTAGCGATGTCTGACAACTCCGTCCTAAACTCGTTTTTCTCTGTGGTTAACACCTCAAACCTTTATGAAGCTCTCCCAAACTCCTATCCAACATACCCACACCTTAAACACATGTCTAGGGACAATTTCTAACATAAATAATACATCAAATCTATAATAAATCTACTCAAGAATGGATTAAATTCCAAAATTCTCAAAACCCTAATTCATAATGTTCTTAATGAATATTCATCAATATACCCAGATTTCTTTCAAGTTACTCATCACATAATTTTAGATTTTGAATTATATACATAAAGGGATTAATTCTACATGAGTCCTACTCCAAATTATGAATGACACCCAAAGAAATTTCAAGAATACACCCAAGTCGAGTAATTTCAACCCTACACTACATAGGTATTATAACATTCTTAAAAGAATTTCAAGATAAACACTTGCCTTGGTCAAGTATGTCTAATTTTCATTAATTGATGATGGAGTTGTGCTTCCCTTGCTATGATCTTGATTTCGGCGATGTCCGTGGTGCAAAATAGTATGGGAGGGCCTAGTTTTCTTCTCATCTTCCTCTCCTATGACTTCCTCTCTCGCTAAAGTGTTACAACCCTAGCCTCCCACTCCAATGGGCTAATATAATTCTTCAATATTCTGAGTAACATCTACCATAAACTCTCTAATGACCAAAATGCCCTTATTGAGTGCTGTTTTGGTCTAAAATCGCCCTGGGACCCAATCAACACAAGTACACTATTCTGACTATTTAGACCCATTCGGAACCAACCATAACCTCAAAATCACCATCTGAGTCACTCTACCATAATATTCCATCTCGAACTCATATAGTGTGCACTCGACTCCCGATTGAGATTTAACACAGTCACGTCACTATTACTCGTTATGACGTAAAATAATAAAACAATATTCACTTAGTAATTATATTCCATAAACATTAATCATCACCTCTCCCGATTAATATTTTAATCAACACGAAATAATTAATTCCACTAAATTAAGGCACATTTGAAATTCCAAAAATCACCAAATTAGTTAATTTTCTAAATACTAAAAAATAATGGGTGTTACATACTTCCCCTTTATAAGAGAATTTCATCCTCAAAATTAGGATAAGTCTGGTACTAATAGCTTCGGACATCTCTTCGCACAACATCCATCTCTTGTTATGATGTTTCCCACTACACATCTACTAATGGTACATCTCAGTCCGACGGTCTGTACCCTACCGTTCAATACTAGTGGCTAACTCATTCTAATCACATTACACCAAAATTTTCCATCCTTATTTTCCATATCCTCTCGGCAACTACTCAATACATTATAATTTGTCTAACTCTTTCCACTACGATGAGCCTATCTATTAACGGATAAAGTATTTTTTCTACCAGGGAAAGTTCCAATATCCCCAAGTGCCAACTCCCTTATTTACCTACCCTTGTGTTCAGCTCAGACATTTTCACATCATCTAACTGTGGACGATACTAGAAATACAACCAACTATGGTTCCCATTCACCCATTATATCGTGCATAGCTGCGCAATTTCTACCAGGCTCCTTCTAGCCTTAAATCATAAAATAACCTTCAACTCACAGTTTTAACCACACATCTGTGCAACAACTAGTATACTAGATCCACGTCCTAAAGACCACACATCTACCCACTTCCAACATTCGGTAAGGTTCATACGTGGGACATCTCATAAGTAAAATCCAAACAAGGAACCTCCCAATACACTACGACCTAGCATTATCGATCATTAAGATTATTGGGTCCAAAGCACATAGCTAAGACACCATAAATATTTTCTCCTGACACAAATAAAAGTTTTCATTACCCATTACTTAGGGAGTAATACAACGTTGTGATATTACTATCACTAAGTTCTTAGCTTTAAATCAATAACGAGCCAAACCTTCCGCTCGACAATAAACCCAAAATACCCTAAATGACATCAGTAAAAAGTCCTCATGCACCGGGATCAAATGTAATGAGATGATCATATTCTCTCAAGTCTATGATACAATACAATATATATGCAGGCTCGATCCTTTTTTAGGTGATACCTCGCAAAATAATATATCTCAGCTTAGAATAGCAAGTACGATAGTCTTACCATAATCGTCCGCTACCACTCGAACCCCTGTTAACCAGTCACTACACAAGATAATAATGTTTTTTATGCTCATAACTCTCAAAAGGAGAAAAAACTACCATACAATATATACATCAAAGAGTTTCACTACCCAATGGTAAATATGTTTGTAAATATAAGGCTGATACTGCCTACACACCCGCTAAGCCTGACTCACCCGTGAATATTAGTGTTACTATTTATAATAAGACACATCTATGTCAAACAAAACCATTCTCATAATCATAAAGTTAAAACAAAATTTTTACCTCTATTTGCTGTATGTCTTGCGTGGTCAACAGGTTACTGAATATAATTCTCGCATTGAAACTGACCCAAGATTTGATGCTTGATGAAGAACATCGACGCGCCCCATGGTGAAGTGCTCCATTTAAGGAAGCCTTCTCCTTAGATCTTCTTAATCTACTCATTCAACTACTTCATATCAAATGGAGCCGTGTAATAAAGAGCTCTAGCGATAGGCCTCGTTCTTGGTGCAAGGTTAATAATGAACTTAATTTCCTGGCTAGGTGGCAACCCGTGTATCTCCTAGCACACATCCTGAAACTACCCACTGGAATTAAGTCTAACAAAACAACCACCTCCTGTGAGGTCTCCTCCTCAATGTAATACAGATGTGTTCTTGACCCTCCCTTAGTAAGAGGCATTTCCACTAAGAACATCTCTTGCCCTGGAACTCCCGAAGCAATACCCCATCGCCCGATATATAGCTAACCATTCCATACCTAACTGATGTCATAACCCTCCATATCTAACATGATAAGGTCAGTGGATAAACGTAATCTACCCATATCGATGTCCACACCCTACAGATTAAGTGTATAAGCGACCCACTACCCAACGGTGACTCTACACACATGAGAAGACTATTGGTTGTCTCTAGTAGACCGACATCTCGTGAAAATATGGTAGCCACGAAAGAGTGTAATGCCTCCATATTAAATAAAATCCTACCCTTACGCCCATGAATAGGAAACATAACTTTGAAAGTTAGCGGCGCCTACAGTGCCTGTGTTATGACTGCATACTAAACATTATTGGCACATCCGTATAAAAGTTGTACATGGGGATGACTGAGTTGATGTTGGAAAGGCTAAGTGTACCTTCTGCCCTTGTTAGACTCTTTGTTGCGGTACTCTACTATGTTATGAGCAATCCTTCTTACGATGAATCACCTCCCCACAAATAAAAAAATGACCAGTGAAGTTTTTCTACTTTTGACCCTGTTGGTCAGGTCAAGGCTTCTCCTCGTCTTGCTGTAATAAAGTCGACGCTTGTGACCATGATCTCCACATTTAAAACATCTCCTTTTGATGTCTCCCTGCTCTTGGCTATGTTGGCCCTGGTGCCCTTGACCTTGCTGACCATTTCCAATATTCTCTTAGCGACCCCGAGTACCCTGTCACTGCTGCTTCGATATTACACTACTACTCTTGCTTCTGCACCTGCCTGACTATCTATATTCCCTTGTTCTTTTAATCCTTACTGGCCAAAAATAATGCTCTCGGTAGTGTAATAATGCAGTAGTAACGGCTTGAGTTATAATACCAGACACCTCTGTGACTGTGACAATACAGTGTGGTACTTGAGGTACCTATTGATCCTATCCAACATTACCTCTTTTAACAATCCTAGTCTGTCGTTCCCTCCTAGGTGACATCTGAAACCATGCCGAATTATATGAGTTCACAGTCAAAACAAATATAACACTAGAAGAACGTAATATCAAATACATAATCATGAATGCAACTGTCCTAAAAATAGGTCTCAATGTCAGAGAACGCTCGCTGAAATCGTAGTAAGCCATACAGATCATATGGACACTAGAACCTGATGCTCTGATACCATCTGTGACACCCCACCTATTTTAACTACGGGTGATCGGTACTCTACTAAAACAAATAGTAATCTCATTTGGTTCATTCTCAACATCACTGTCGAAAACCTTTTTAAATTACTAACCACCTATGTTAAATTAAGTCGGTGTCAAAATTTTATCTTTCATTAAACACACAACAACAATCGAATTAAAATAATCTAAACCATCTGTATAGTAGTAGACTCTAAAACATCACATGATAAATAACTGAATAAAACAATACTGAATAAACCATCGGTTAATCCAACTACAAGACTAAAGTAAATAAAACCAAGTCTGACAATTATTGAATAACTAAAATATTGAATAGTCTGCAGGGTCAACATGCCCAATTGAAATACTAAAATGAAATCCACTCTAGGAATGAATAATTGAAGCGTCTATATCAAATCTTGTAAGCCTACACAAGTGCGGCACCTACGCATCCTTGGAATGAGTCAGCAAGCTTGGTGTTCCTATGGATGGACACCTAAAATGTTTTAGAAAATAAAAAAAATAGCACGGGTCAGAGCCCGACAAAACCTTTTGAATATATTTAGCAAGTATTTAAATCGTAATTTAAACATAGTTATTAGATACACATGTTAGATCCGCGTACACTCCCTCAAGTTCCTCACGTCTCATCTAAAGTGCACACCTAACACATCCTACCCAGCTATGCTACCCAGTCGAATTAGACATTGATATCTAACTAACCACAAAATCTTTAACACCCCCATACTGCCTATACAATATGCTACCATACTACCAATAACGAATATTTCCCACATACTATTACTGAATCATTTTGATTGAGTTTCTCATACTTTAATAATATTAAATATGCACTATCTATCCTCCTACTGTCACATAAGTAGAATAATCACACATTATTATAACACCATCAATTAAGGTTCATCATTCTTATGTTACTTTTAGATATACACAATTTATCATTTCTACTATCACACATAAGGAGAATAAATCACACCTGTATATATTTATCACACATATAATATATACAAATATAGCATCCATGGAATGGACCCTCGTGATGCTGTCATACTCTTCTACCAAGTCCATTTACCTCTCATACCAAATCAAGGACTGTTGGTTCGGCATGTCTCCTCGAACCCAAAAATCAATCAACACACAATGGAGGTGAACATGGTTCTAATCCTTTGGGATACGCACATACCAAGCGTACCCAAATGAAACATCGGTCCCACTAATACACTACACATAGTGAGACATCCTAAGTTTCATGCTCTGGGGTACAAATCTAGACCTCGCTGGAAGGTGGGATCGCCCTCTACGTGGAACCTCTCTTGATAGCAGGCAGTGTAGGTATGTTTACGTACGTAAAAATTCACATCACAGATATTCACACAACCTATATATATATATATATATATATATATATATATATATACTAGTACATAACTAAAAAATTTCCAAAGTACGTAATCGTAAAACGATAAAAACTTCGACATTACATAATTAGAAAACGACTAAAACTTCGTTACCGAACAAAAAAAAAGTCTAATTTTAAAAAAAAAGGTCATAATATCCACTGTTTATTGGACTATCCACCTTTCTTAACAAATAAAAAATAGTCCAATAACATTCAAATAGACAAAAATCGTAGGAACCGACCCTGCTGGAGGGATAACATACAATCAAAAAATATTCAAATAGCCCAAATTTATCAACCAAAACTAAAATGCATAAAAGTGCATGCTCGTGCCATCTGCATGCATGTAATTATATTGAGGAGTAATCGATACACAAACATCCATACCAAATGCATATTCATTAAAGGACTGAAATAAATTCGAAAGATAAAAACTACATCCCCAAACATCCAATTGAAAATAAAATATTGTTTACGAATTCTGATTTATGGTACACATGACGTAAATATTAAGAAATTTATTCATGACAGATGATGATGTAAGTGTATCTTACTAGCGGCTCTATATATCAACTTCTTCCTTTCTTATTTTGCTTCTGGCATCTCCCCCTCTTTAATGTATCTGACTAGGGGTCAATCCATGAAGCTTCCCTGCTGATATTTAGGCAAGTCCTAAGTGTTCCGTCTGCATCTTCAATAGTTGGTCAAAGAAAGATTTCCACTAGGATTGTCCTCCTGATATCTGTCCTAATCACTGAGGCTAGCCTAGAAAGTGCATTTGCTCGACCATTATCTAGCCTAGGTATCCTCTTCAATTATACTTCTCCGAAGCTCTTCAATAGTGTATTTACCCTTTCAAGGTATTGGGCCATTCTCTCATCTTTAGCTTCATATGGTCCTAGTATCTGATTCACTATAAGTCTCGAATTACTATAGACCAAGATCTGGTTGACACTAAGATACCTTGCCAATAAGAGGCCTGTTATCAGGGCCTCATATTCAGATTCATTATTGGAGGCTTTAACGTTGAACCTCAGGGCATACTCAATGTCTGTACCGTCAGGTACTGATACAATTAATCCAGCCCCACTTCTCCTCTCACAAGAGGATCCATCAACGAAGAGGTTCCACACACCCTCCTCCTCTGAGAAATTTCCCTCTGTGAGTGATCCCTGTCTAAAGAGATATCTTCCCTCTTCATTTTTTGTAAATTTTTCTCTAGCTGTGCTTGACTCAGCCTTATTTATGGATGGGCCAATAATTTTTCCATGTCGGCTATCCATATTCTCGAGGCTCTCATCTTCAGCCTCATTATCTTCCCAAATAAATTCAACCAAAAAATCTTCTAATGCTTTCCCCTTAATGGCCACCCTAGGTTGATATACAATGTCAAACTCTCCCAGCTCTATGGCCCAGTCCATTAGCCTCCTCGATTTTTCTGGCTTTTGCAAGACCTGCCTGAGAGGAGAGTCAGTGAGAATGACCATGGTATGGGACTGGAAGTATGGTTTAATCTTTCTTGATCCATGGATCAAGTCATAGGCTACCTTTTCCATCCTTGGGTATCTTTTCTATGCCCCCTGGAGTGCTTTACTATTGAAATACTCAAGCATTTATACCCCATCCTCTTCTCTCACAATGGTTGCACTGATGGATGATTCTGAGACAACTAGGTACACATGTAGTTGTTCGTCCTTCACTGGACGTAACAACAGCAAGGGTGACCCTAGGTATGACTTTAGTTCTTTGAAAGCCTCGTCACACTCTTCGTTCCATTCGAAGGCTTTTTTGAAAATTTTAAAGAACGGTACACACTTGTTTGTGGCTCTCGATACGAACCTATTCAAAGCAGCCACTCACCCTGTGAGCCTCTTAACATCTTTAATGGTCCTGGGGGTCTTCATTTCTAGGAGGGCCTTTATCTTCTCAGGATTGGCCTCAATGCCTCTTTGGTTGATTATGAACCCCAAGAATTTGCCTGCTCTAACCCCAAAAACACATTTGGCTGGGTTGAGCTTCATTCGATACTTGTCCATCGTGTTACATTTCCTCTCGAGGTCGGCCACATGTTCTTCTACCTTCAAACTCTTGTTCAACATGTCATCTACATAAACCTCCATATACTTCCCGATTTGGTCTTCGAACATTTTATTCATGAGGCGCTGATATGTTGCCCCTGGATTTTTTAGGCCAAAGGGCATGACCCTATAGCAGTATGTCCCCTTGTCGATAATTAAATCCATTTTTTCTGAGTCCTTAGGGCTCATGAAGATATGGTTTTAGCCTGAATAGGAATCCATGAAGCTCATTATCTCATGGCTTACGGTAACGTCTACCATCTGATCAATATGGTGGAGAGGGAAGCTATCTTTAGGACAATGTTTGTTGAGGTCGGTGAAGTCTATACACATTCTCCATTTCCCATTGGCCTTGGGGACTATAACCGCATTAGATAGTCATTACGGATAAATGACCTCCCTAATAAACTCGGCATCTTCCAGCTTCTTGGCCTCATACTTTTCTTAAGAATAAATCCTCCTCTTCTGCTTCACTGGATTTGCGTCCACTACCACGTTGAGCTTGTGACATATGATCTCGGGGTTGATCCCCGGCATGTCTGCATGACTCCAAGCAAAGACACTCTATCTCTTCCTTAGAAACTTGATGAGATCTTCTTATATTTCTGTCTTTAGATATTTGCCAATTTGGACGGGTTTTTTTGGCTCATCCTCATTGAGGATGATGGATTCTACCTCTTCTGTGTCTTCTCCTTTCTTCATCTTTATCTCGGCCCTGGGGTCGAGGGTATCAATATTATAAGTGGTTGTTGCTTCTTTGTGCGACTCTTTTTCTTCGACAGATTTAAAGTAGCATTCACGTGTCGTCGTCTGGTCTCCCTAAACTTCCCCTACCCCATAAAGGGTCGAGAATTTTATCATCTGATGAACCGTGGAAGGCACGACCTCAAATTTCTTGAGGTCCACTTGCCCCAGTATAATGTTGTACACTTAGAAGACTTATTCATCCATCACGAAAAAGTTAACCTTCTTGATAAACCATATTGGCCACTCATCCTCCATTCTAACATTAGCCTCATACACTCCTAGGGTATGAACTTTTTCCCCACTGAAACAAATCAAGGGTGATGGTATGGGATAAGTCTAGCACGGCTGAGTCCTAAGGCCTTAAATCACGGTCAACACATCACATCTGCAGAACTTCCCCCATCCACAAAGATCCTTGGAACATCACACTCGTGTACCCTGGTGGTGAGGCAAGAGGGTCATCATGCGGGGATAAGAGGCCCTTGAAGTCCATTCTTAAGAAACCCACTATCAGAGTATCCATATCAACTTTCTTCCTTATTTTTGACTTTCCTTCTATAGAGGAATGCATATCTTTTGTTACTGCCTTGGCTTGACCTACTTGGGCCTTCCTGTCTGTAACCTCTGATCCTCCTCCTGCTAGTCCCCCGAAGATCATCCCAACACCGAGTGAGATCATATTAAGTCTCTTTACAGGGTCGTGGTCATCTCTTGGTGGGAGGTCAGGGTCGTCCTCATCATCTGAAGGGTCGTCCCTTTTGCTTGGAGGATCTTCTCTGCATGTATCACCTCTCTTCTTCCTGGGGTCATCCCCTCGGCCCCTCTTAAAGGCACTCTTGTCAACGTATTTCCTTAACTTCCCTTCTTTTAACATTTTTTCAATTTCATCTTTTAGAGCAAAACACTTGTTGGTCACATGGCCATGGTCTTAGTGAAATTCACACCACAGGTTCTTGTTCCTCTTTGAGGGTCTGCCCTCAACTTCTCAGGCCACTTCAAGGATCGGTCTCTCTTTATCTCATTCAGAATATGTTCGCAACTGACCATCATAGGGGTGTAATCAACGAATTTATTGTTTGCAGATCTCTTCTACCCCTCTTTGTTTTTTTTGGTACTTGCCCCCACTAGTGCCTCCTTTTTCATCTTCGTATTTTGCAGCCATCGCCTCTTCAGCGTTCATCACCTTTTGTGTTGTTGACAATAATTCAGCCATCATGTTCTTAGGGTCTTCGGCAAGCTTCCATAATAGCTTCCCCTTTTGGAGTCTTCCAATAAGGGCTGTCATGGCTATACTCTCCTTATAATCTTTAACCTATAACTTTTCTTTATTAAATTTGGCTATGTAGTCTCTTAGGCTCTCATTCTTCCCCTACTTAATGTGGCCATCCCCGATCCTTGTCGCGAGTGGGCGCGTGAAGGAAGGATCCTCGGGTCCAGCATGTCCCTCTCGGGAGCGCTTCGGTCGGCATCGTTTGAGATGAGGTGAAAAAATGTAGAGAGATTTAGAGTCACCACTCTATTTTACTCAAAAAAGACAAAAGAAAAAGGGGGAGCCATCCCGAAGGATGGCATCCAAATACATACTGGTGCATACAAAGCCAAAATGATTCGAGAAGGGTTCAGAGGCTAAGTTACGAAATGGGAAGGTGTTAGGCACCCATTCCGCCCTTTCGGTCTCTCGTGGATGTTTGCTATTTTCCCTTTTTTATTTTCCCCGTGATATGTGTGCATGTGTATATATATAGTGGAGATAGGAATCCTCGACTTGTGTCATGGGAGAGATAAAGAGAGTCATCAGTAAGAAGGTATAAAAATAATATTAGAAAATAAGATTTACGCGATTACCCTTACGTTGATCGTTATAACATAACGATAATGCATATGGGGTGATACGTCACTAAGAACAAGTATATAGAATATAAGAAATTGGATTTAGAGAAGATAGAAAATGAAGGAGAAAGTGAGAATAGAACTCGAGTCTCGGGTTTTACCCCAACATGCCTACATAGCCTATAAAGTCATCAAAGTCCACGTAGTTCACATAAAAAATGAGGGGTGGGGTTTATCCCATAAATCCAAATGGGGGATCTCTTATTTGTGAGTGTGTGTGTGTGTGTGTAGAAAAAGTGTTTTAGTTGTGAGAAAAGTGTGAGAAAAGTATGAGAATCCCTATTTGGAATTTATGAGAAAATCCTCTTTTTCTTGTTTTTTTTTTACTTTTATTTATATGAAAATAAGAGATGTGCAATAATACTAAATAAAAATTATATTAGGATATGTGAGATGAGATAATAAAAATTGCTAAGTAATAAAACAAGTTATAGCGAATTTGAAGAGAAAGTTGAGAAAGTTAGACCATCTTGATCTTGAATGTTGGAGAGAAGAGCTTGCACTTGGATTATAATGGAGATTGGCTAATTCACCAAGTTTGATGAAAAGTGGAAGTTAGAAAAGGATTTGGATGTTGAAATCGCGTTGTCTTCTAGAGAGGTTTTGGGGATTCGTTAAGAGCGATTTTTATCAGATCTGGGCTGTCTTTCCAAATGAGTTGAAGGCCTCCTTTTATAGGCCCATGTCATTGCCGATTGGCATAGACCTGGTCCTGCCTATCGGCACCTGCCGATAGGCAGAGTCTGGAACCTGCCATTTAACTGTGTGTTTTAGGCCTTTTCAAAAATTAACTGTCGAGGGCAAACCGTTGGTCAGAATCATGCACGGGGCAGGCCATTGGAAAGTTAATTCAGAGACCTTTGAAAGTCCCTTGGACTGCTCTCGGGTTCGGGAGTTTACTTTGGGTCAAATATGGCTCGAAAGCATTTGTCGGTCCATGGGACGGGGAATCGTTCGGACGCAAATGGATCGTTCGTCCGTATGGTAAGTCCGAATTGTGTACGAGGTGGATCGTTGGAAAGGTTAGGATATGTAATTCGACATTCCAAAGAGTTTGACCCAGTTTGGGGAGTTGACTTTGGTCAATTGGGACCAGGAAGCATTCGGTGACCTCTTGGAGTCAAATGGATCATTCGTCCGTGTGGTAAGTCAGAATCGCGCACGAAGCAGACCATTAGAAAGGGATTTCAGTGAACTTATAAGATTCATTTAGTCTCGGTCAAGCTGAAGAGTTTACTTAGGCCAAACAGATCCCGAGAGCGCCCGTTGGCCTCTAGATCAAGTTTCGAATGCAAACGGATCGTTTGTCCGCATGGTAAGTCGGAATCGGGCACATGATGAACCATTGGAAAGAAATTTCAGTGCCCTTAGAAGATTCATTCAGCCTCAGTCGAGCTGAAGAGTTTGACTTTTTCGTCAAATGGAGCCTGGGAGTGCCCGATGGCTTCTAGGTCAGTGCTCGAGATATGACCTGGGTTTGTAGTGATGAAGGGAGGTACTAGGGACCTAAGGAGAGTTAGGGGTAACAGAATGGGGTGTCTATAGAGCCCCTCGATGGGTGAGTTTGGAATAAATGATAATCGTCGAATAAACACCATATGATGCTTTTGAGGGAGTATGACCGATTGAGAGGGTTGAGGCTGATTCTGAGGACCTGTGGGGTGTGCTGGGGATGACCAATTTTGTGGGTCAAATCCAAATCTATGGGCTTAAGTTGAAGACCTAATAACTGAGGTCAATTCTCACCTAAGAGTGGTGATGATCAAGGATTGAGGTAAATTTTGACCTAACTCAGGTGACGATCCAAGATCGAGGTCAATTCTGACCTAAGAGTGGTGACGATCGAGGATCGTGATCAATTCTAACCTAACTCAAGTCATGATCCAAGATCGAGGTTAATTCTGACATAAGAGTGGTGACGATCGATGACCGAGGTCAATTTGACCTAACTCAGGTGACGATCCAAAATCGAGGTCAATTTTGACCTACAAGTGGTGACAATCGAGGTCCGAGGTCAATTCTGACCTAACTCAGGCGACGATCCAAGATCGAGGTCAATTCTGACTTAAGAGTGGTGACGACTGAGGACCGAGGTCGATTCTGACCTAACTCGGGTGACGATCTAAGACTGAGGTCAATTCTGACCTAAGAGTGGTGATGACCGAGGATCGAGGTCAATTCTGACCTAACTCAAGTGACGATCCAAAACTGAGGTCAATTTTGACCTAAAAGTGGTGACGACCGAGAACTGAGGTCAATTCTGACCTAACTCAGGTGACGATCTAAGACTGAGGTCAATTCTGACCTAAGAGTGGTAACGATCGAGGACCGAGGTCAATTCTGAACTAACTCAGGTGACGATCCAAAACCAAAGTCAATTCTAACCTAAGAGTGGTGACGACTGAGGACCGAGGTCAATTCTGACCTAACTCAGGTGACAATCCAAGACTGAGGTCAATTCTGACCCAAGAGTGGTGACGACTGAGGATTGAGGTCAAGTCTAACCTAACTCAGGTGACAATCCAATACTGAGGTCAATTCTGACCTAACTCAGGTGACAATCCAAGACCGAGGTCAATTCTGACCTAAGAGTGGTGACGACTGAGGACTGAGGTCAATTTTGACCTAACTCAGGTGATGATCCAAGACCGAGGTCAATTCTAACCTAAGAGTGGTGACGACCGAAGACTGAGGTCAATTCTGACCTAACTTCGGTGACAGTCCAAGACCGAGGTCAATTTTGACCTAAGAGTGGTGACGACCAAGGACCGAGGTCAATTCTCACCTAACTCAGGTGACGATCCAAGACCAAGGTCAATTATGACCTAAGAATGGTGACGACCAAGGACCGAGGTCAATTCTGACCTAACTCAGGTGACGATCCATGATCGAGGTCAATTCTGACTTAAGAGTGGTTATGATCGAGGACCTAGGTCAATTCTTACCTAACTTAGGTGACAATCCAAGACCAAGGTCAATTCGAACCTAAGAGTGGTGACGACCAAGGACCGAGGTCAATTCTGACCTAACTCAGGTGATGATTCAAGACCGAGGTCAATTCTAACCTAAGAGTGGTGACGACCGAGGACTGAGGTCAATTCTGACCTAACTCAGGTGACGATCTATGACCGAGGTCAATTCGGACGTAAGAGTGGATAAATATTGGATTTTGATTCTGCTGGAGAAAGTGACTTGGGATTTTGATTTGAGCTGGGGAGCTGATAGTTGGGGAAGCTTTTGTTTCTTTAGGATGTCTCGCAGGGGGAACAACCAATTTTGGTTCTGTAAAAACTTAGCAAGGGAAGTGATCAGGCGATCCTTAGAGATCCTCCGGGGCTTTACTGGGAGGAGATTCATTTGATTTTTGAGGATTTCGCTGGGAAAGAGGGGTTCTGCTTGAGGGAATGCGAAATTTTCCTGGTGAAAATGTTCTAAATCCTTCCTGGGATTTTTAGGAATTTTCCGAGGATTTTTTAGGGCTTTCTGGTATTTTCTGGGAATTGATGTATGAAATTAGAAGGGGGTGCCGGTCGGCATGGGATGAGGGGTGCCATATACTTCATCTAGAGAGGACTCTGGCTCGGGTAGTGGTGGTGCAGACTTTTGGACTACCTCGGGAAGGTAAGGAGTCAGTGTCGATCGGTATGGTTGGGGTCAATGCCGATCGGCATGGCATTTGGCATCCTATATGAAGGGGGGAAATCCTTTCATTTTTCCACAGCTTCTTTGCTTTCTCTCTTTTTGCGATTCCTCTGCAAATCATTCTATCATTCCGATCTTCAAGAAATGGCCGCTTTTGTGAGCACCGTAGTCCATAGGGAGTGGTTGACCGTTCATGACTGGGCAAATGCAGAGTGGACGGCCAGGGCGCCTCTTGCTTTGGGGAGTGAGAACTCCTTTGATGCGTTTGAGCCTATTGTGGATGAGCGGACTTTACTGTGGGAGCCATCGCGTCATCGCTCTTCGAGAGTGAATCCTGGCGGTTATGTAAGTAACCCGACCTTTGGTATTCCTTTCTTTTTGGTGATTTTTCTTTCTTTCTTGATTTCTGATGAGATTTTTTCTTTTTGCCAGTCTGATATTTCTTTGAAGAACATGCGCGTCCATGGGAGGACGGGGCTCAGGGATGTCTGGAAGCATCTCCCACCCGTGGTGCGTTGGGTGATATCAATAACGGGCTTTGGGAGGTTAGCATCTGCACTGGATGAGACACCTCGTTTGATAGCGGTCATGTGCGCTTTGGGGGAGAGGTTGTGGTATACTACCCACACCTTCCAATTCGGCTTTGGGGAGATGACTGTGACTCCCATAGATGTTCAGCAGCTATTGGGGATGGATTGTGATGGAGAGCAGATAGAGGTGGATCGCTTGTTGCGGGTGAGACCGGAGGCAGTGCATGCGGCACTTGGTGATGTAGGGAGGGTAGTTTCTGGGGACTCTATCCGGCTGTCCCTACTGAAGAATTTTCTGTTGGGCAGGGTGATTGATGTGGAGGACGAGCTACAAGTGAGGCAGATGGCCCGATTATTTATTTTGCTGGTGTTAGGAGGTTATATGGTAGCGTCGAGCAGCGACGTCGTCCATTTGTGGTTCTTATCGTACTTGAGGATGTTTTTGAACATCCCTTTCTATCATTGGGGGAGTCTGACTTTGGAGACCCTTTACTCTTCTTTGGATGCATTCAGTCGGTAATGGCGACAGACCTTTACTGGAGCCACGTACCTTATTGAGGTATTCTTTAGTTTGCGCATTTCTTTTCATGCATTCGCATTTTCCATTTATGCATTTGCATTTTCCTTATGCGTATCTTTTTATTTGTCAATTCGTAACTTTTGATAAACGTGGTTTTATGAGGTGATTGGGTGCAATACCCCATTGATCTCTCTAAAGGACAAAACTGTTGGGGAGTCATGTCGATTGTATCGATGGCATAAGGCCAATCGGCAGTCGAAGGGATCTCTCTCTCTGGAGGCGGTGTGTCAGGTCTTGAATGACCTGACCAGTGGCAGGGTAAGACTCTTTCCATTTTCAGTCTTGGTTTTTACGCCTTCTGATCTTGTATTGATTTATGCCTTCTTAGATATTTTCAGGTGACCTTTTATCCCTGGGGGACAACCATTCAGGATGCGGGGACGACCGGGGTGAATGCGCAGATGAGGCATTTGCTGGCGCATGAGTTCGGCCATTCCTGGTATCTCGGGGAGAGGGTGGTTCGCCAAATTGATGAGGAGGAGGTGGTGGTGCCACCTGCGCAGCCTCCTACGTCTATGAGGCGGGAGCGACTGCTGTCAGAGGATGCGAGGATCGCGGCGGTGATCGGCGAGTCCTACTTGTTGTACACTGATACGGATGAGCCGTATGACTATATGGACTTTGTGACGAGCTCGCTGATGGCATCTAGCATATATGATGCCCTACCTTTCCCACCTGTGGGTTCAAGTCAGGCGGTGGGATCTTCCCACAGTGGCGGCAGTCCGACGACATCTGCGGTGGCTGCGACTTCAGAGGATCCTTTTGTGCGGTTGCATACCCCTTCGTACAACAATCGGTGGGCTAATGGAGGGATGGTGACTATGCTGCATCGTCCTCATGCGATGTATCCAGAGGAGTTGGGTTTAACAGAGTAGGTCCTCCAACCTGCGGTATACCTTTCTCTTCTTCTCTTTCTTTCTATTTTGTTTTGGTCATCTATAATTTGATACTGATTTTTCCTTTTTCTTGCAGTAAGTCCGAGTGTCAACCACTTGGCTAAGAGACATTAGAGATTGGATATCTTCGGCGACTGCCCATATTCGGGATGCGGTTCTTGTTCCTTCTTGCTTGGTTCCATCTGCTTCATCCGAAGAAGACTTTGGCTCGGGTAGTGGTGGTGCATCGTCTCTCTGTAGGGGAAAGAGAGCACATCACCGGCCACCAGTGAGAGAGAGGTAGGTGAGAGAGAGAGAGAGAGAGAGTGGGTTCGGGCTGAGTCCCGTTGTTTTTTCTTTTTCTTTTTATTTCCTGCAAAATTGATGTAACACAAAAAATAAATAGATGCAATGCAATGGAGTTTTTTATTATCTTTTAATGATGAATGTATGCATGCACATGCGCTTTTTTACTTTGCTGTTGAGAACGTAAAAAGGAGTATTTTTGGAATTTTTTGAACGAAAGTTTTTTTAATTAAAAGGGGAAATTATATAAGGAGGAAAAGGGATTTTAAAATTCTGTTGAGAATATCAATTTATTTTTATTGAGTTTTCTGATTTGACAAAAGAGGAAAAAAGGGAAATTTCTAAAAATGGGGGGTTGCCGATCGGCAAGCACCCTGTCCTGCCTATCGGCAGTTAAGTCCAGTCCCATCAATTCAAAGCTTTGACTGGTACCCTCTTTAGCCTTTTGTATTTTTTGGGGTAGGATTCCCTTAGATTTCTGCAGGGATTATGTCTCTTGTGAGGGTTCTCAAGTATAAAAAGGGGTAAGGGTGGAATGTTTTTGTCACACCCTCGCATTCTTACTTACTTTCCCACTATCTCTTAGCCTTGAAAGATGGATCTCCCTAGTAGCATTTAGTTTTCTAACTACCTCGAAACCATGGAAGCAATGTGCTCTTATAATGTCGACTATGATGCTTTCAACATGCGTCGAGTCTCCTTGTGGCGTAATCGGCCTATTGAGTGCAACATAATGATGGCAGTGGTACAATTCTGGTACCCCGAAGACCATGTATTCCGCTTTGGGTTGGATGAAGTTTGTCCTACCTATGAGAAATTTTTTGTCATGCTGGATAAAAATCCCAGTGTAGCGGCGGCTTTGCCTGAAGTTTCCCGTTCTCCCAGTGATTTGTTGGCCGGGCTTCTTTATATTTCGCCTTCGACGGCAAGATCACTGGTTGCTTGAGGAATGATCTCCCTCCCGGCGGTGCTGCAATCCGTATATTTGCGGGAAGTAGATGATGTTGGCTATACTGGAGCCATTTCTCTGGGCCTGGTTTCAAAATTACTGCTGTTGACTGGAGAACTGCTGGTGGACCCGCAACTAGGAGCCATTACTTCGTGGATGTCATACCGTCGCAATCTTGCGACGGTGATACTGGAGGAGACACTGAATGGTCTGGATGCCTGGAGAGAAGGTCGTTCTGACTTTCTGAGGGGTAGACCCGTGATGCTGTTCATGTGGTTGTCTGAAAGACTTTGCGTGGTGACTCCTCGAGAGTATCCTTTGTCGGTTGTACCCAACTTCTTTTCGCATTACTTCTTCAGCGTTGGCTTGGATATTGAGAGCTGGGAGTATTAGTTTGTGGATAATGGGGCACGGAATCTGTATTGGTCAGTGCCTTGGTGGGGGAATGTAATACCCCGTACTTTTGGCTACATTTATTTTTGGCTATATTTATTTTTGGGATTAATTAATTAAATGTGAATTAATTGGAAATTAATCCGGGTTAAAAATACTAGCGAGATGTGAGTTGGTATTTGACAATATTGAGCATATATGATGTTATATGAATATTGAATTATGAAATTTGTCGTGAGATTGATATACGGCAATTTGGTTATTTCATTGAGATGCGTGTGACAGTCGCGTCAGGATATAATTATTTTATTTATAAAAGTGAATTTAAATTCTATTAACCGTATGGTCATTTCGAGTGCGCCAACACGTCCAGAAGGGTCGAGATAGTCAGAAAACACTAGCCGGGGGTGTAGTTTGGGTCCCGGGGTAGTTTTAGGCCATACCGGCAACATAAAGGGCATTTTAGTAATCTTGTATTTTTGGATAATTAAAAGTGACGAAAATTGGGAGTTTTAATCTGATATAGATTGACCCACTAAGCCACTAACCAACCCATATTAACCCAACAAGCTACGTAGGTTATTAGAATTAGGTTTTCTAATACCTTCCCAAAGCAAACCCTAGCCACCATAGCCACCATTAGAGAAGAAGCTTTGGGAAAGAGATAGAAAGGAAATTCTGCAGAAAAGCTCCATCAAACCAACATCTAAACCAGAGATAAACTCGAGGCAAGTGACATAATCCCATTTAATTTCAGAGAATGTTCTTCCCATGTTAGATAATTCAGATTTTATGTTTGTTTTGGTGAAATATGAAAACCCATGTAGTTTGGAATTTAGAACTTGAAAATCTTGAGGAGAATTGCATGTAGAATGATAGGTAGATGATTATTCTCATGATATTTGTAATTGGAAGAAATTAAAACGGATTTATATTGGGTTAATTCATGATTTAAAATGTTAGGGTTTGTGTTCTTGAAAAGAATGGGAGAAAACTGTAGAATCTTGTAATCTAATGATGTTTAGGATGTATTAATTCCTTAAAAGGTGTTAGTTTATGACCTTAGTATGTTTTAGGATGATTGGATACCTTAAAACATTGATTGGACGAATTTTGGTTGAGACTTGAGGTGTTAAAATTGATGAAAAATGAAGAAGGAAAAATTTGGCCTCGATCTGGTCGTTCGTTAGAAGAGCCTCCCCAGGTTGTTCGAACGAACTCGTTCGAACGAGCTTCTAACGAATTGACCAGTCGCTTCTAACGAAAGGGAACTTCGTTCGAACGAGATCTCATTAGAAGGTACAGTTCGTTCGAACGAACTGGATCTCGTTCGAACAGCCTCGTTCGAACGAGACTTCTAACGAGCTGACAGTTTGGGCCTTTTTGGCCTGTTTTGATTTTTGGAGTCCCGTAATCTTGTTCAAGGATATAGATAACCTTCCTTTGATGATGTATTGATAGGTTTGGGACGTTTGTGTTATTTTGAGGAGTAAATTATATACGAGTGACCTACATTATGGTTGATAAGGGATTGAGACGTGAGTGTTTACCATGACGTGAGAATAAATTATGGCGCGTATGATTATAAACCGGAATCGTATAAAGTGTGTAAATTATAGATTGGTACGAGAATGAGAATAGTACTACGATTAAACTACGGGATTACTAAGATGTGTGTTTACTTAGTATTGGTATATGAATTATGTGTATGACATACCTACCATACTTGCTATCACGGGAGGTTTGCGTTCGCTTAGGGCCCTCTAATCCTTTTGTTTCCCGGATTTAGACTGGTTACCTTGATGAACATAGGTCATAGAAAGACTTATTGGGATATTAATAAGTCCGCTGATCGTGGGAGCGTAGGTATGTGCGTGACCCATGTGATGTGACTGTGTTCGCCTCCATTCTTTGTGATGTTGTTATTTGTGAACTATTCCTGAGAGATTCGGAATATGTAATCCTTATGTACGTGATGTACCGGGATGGATAGCAGAGTATGTGTGCACTGCAGCTTAGTTCTCGGGGTGCTTGTATTGTATATTTATGATGTGAATAATATACACTTAATTAATGGGGACTTTCAGGTTATTATTGTGGAAATAATTACGGTATTGCTTTGAGAAACATAACGTGTTAGCTGATAGTGTAATATATTGCATCTGAGTTTAAGTTATATCCCTATTTAATTACGAGCGTTATATGTTAATAGAACCGGGTAATAAGGGTAGGACCTATGACAGTCTAGCTAGATACGATGTCACTTAGCTAGTGGTTTGTGTCGTTGTAGATGGGTACTTACGTTAGGAGTGCACAGTTAGACGAGAGGTGAGAATATCATGTGAGTGCACGTCCTAACATGTACTTTGCATTTAATGTTTTAAATGTTTTTAAAGCACTTGCAGGTTTTTTAAAATATAACTCCACATTCGGGCTCTGACCCGTTTGCTTTCAAATCTACTTTTCTTGTAAAACCATTTTAGGTGCCCAGCCACAAGGACACCATGCATAGGATACTCATTCTGGTGACGAGCTGTAGCTGTTTGTGGAAGCTACAGGGATTTGCTTGTAGACGCCTCTATCACTTGGATTCCAGATTCATTATCTATCAGTTGTAGGGCATGTTGCCCATTTCTATTATAGTTACATCTTCCATTACAGTTTTCAGACTTTGGCTTGTATTGTTTTAGTATTCGGTTTACTTATTTCAGTTGTGGGATTGTAGTGAGGAATTTTTCCTCCAGACTTTATTTACATTATGTGATGGTTACTCTATCTACTTCGTTATGGTGAATGGTGTTATTATTCTTCATTACACTTGTTGCATGTTAATCAGACTTAAATTAAAATTTGGCAACTTACTTTTTAAATACTAGGTGGTTAGTAATCATTAAAATCTTTTCGACAGTGATGCTATTAACTGGACCAACTTGGCATTTTGAATTAATTTAATAAAGGAGTAGCTACCCGGTATTTAATTAGTCGGGGTGTCACAGGTGGTATCAGAGCATCAGGTTTTAGTGTCCTTTAGGATCTGACGGCTTATTATGTTTCCGCTAAGTTTCTTTGATATAGAGCCCTATATTTTAGGACTGTTGTACTCTTTTTGTGTATGCTTCATTCTTCAGCTATATTAAGTTTATAACTGCGAACTTATAAACTTCATTCTTATTTCAGATGCCTCCACGACGTGCACGACGAGTTCCCAGGGATGCAACGCCCGAACCCCAGCCCGCTCCAATTCAGGGCATGATGAACGCCGCTGAGGTTGCAGCTATAGTAGCCCAAGCGGTAAATGCCGCAATTGCCGTTGTTCAGCAGGCACCACCTCAGGCGCCGGTTTCCGCGCCAGTACAGTAAAATGCATTCCCGTCTGCTTGGGAACGTGTACGTGACGCTTTCAGAAAGCGCATCCGCCAAAGTTTGCAGGTAGCTCAGATGTGGTAGTCTCGAGCCAGTGGAGGAAGGATATGCAGAGGCACTTAAGGATGTATGAGTGCACGGATGTTCAGAAGCAGGTGCTAGCTACTTTCAAGCTAGTTGGATCTGCACTGCAGTGGTGGGAGTTTATTACCACCATGGAGGAGAGGGATACTCTCACTATTCATGACTTCTGGGTGCGGTTTGACCGCAAGTACTTTTCGTCAGCTGTTCATACAGAAATGAGGAGGAAATTGATGAGTCTGAAGCAGGAGGGTAAGATTGTGGCCGAGTATGAGGCCGAGTTCACGAATCTGTTGAATATCGTTCCAGATGAGATACCGACAGAGAAGAAGAAGATTGAGAAATTCACCAACGGGTTGACTTGGAGGATCCGTCAGCATCTGTTAGGGAACCTTTCGTTGGCCACGTATTCTGATGTGGTTAATGCTGCTTTGTTACACTGCCAGGACCACCGCTTTCATATGGCTGAGGGCAAGAGGTCGGGAGAGTCTAGCCATCAGGGAAGGACTGGAGGACATGGTGCCAGTGGGGCACAATCTGTTCAGGGGCAGAGACAGGGTGAACAGAGTTCGCAGCAGGGGGATCAGAAGAGGTTCCGATCAGGGAACTACAGACAAGGACAGGGAGGTTTCCGTCAGGGCCATCAGGGTCCAAACGGCCATCAAGGCCAACAGGGGTAGAATGGGCAGCAGTTTCACCAGGGCTAGCAGGGCCAAGGGAGGAACGGTAACGGCCACCAGGGCCGGGGACAGCAGTGGCAGAGAGGAGGTAACTTCCCAGTAAAGTGTTTTGTTTGTGGCAAGACTGGCCATAAACGACAGGATTGTCCTGATAGGGGTCGGGCCCCACAGCAGCAGCAACAGGGTGCTCGCCAGGAGCCACAGAGGCCCATGTTTCCCACCGCTCTCCCTGCACCGCCACAGATGGCAGCATTGCCACCCATTCCAGCAGTCCCAGCTCAGCAGGGGCAGCTACAATATGGACGTGTCTATAACGTCCACCGGGCTGCAGTTCCACAGGCACCGCCCGCGATTGAGGGTACGTTTCCTATCCATGGCACTATGGGTCGGGTATTATTTGATACGGGAGCTACACACTGTTTTATAGCTACACATTTCGCGAAAGATTTAGGATTGTTAGCTACGGCAGAGAGCACAGTGACGTGTGTCGACTCACCATTAGGGAGTGGGTCACTTATATTCTTTATATGCCGAGGTGTGGGAGTAGGGATTGGTAGTCTGGTATTACCTGCAGATATGTTGGTATTAGATATGCATGTTCACGATGTGATCATCGGTATGGATTGGCTTGTAGCTTATAGGGCCATGATTTATTGCTTCAGCGGGTGCATTGTTTTTGCCATTCTGGGGCAAGAGATGTTCGTAGTGGCGATGCCTCTCCCAGAGGGAGGATCGACCGCTCATTTGTATTACCTAGAGGAGGATAGTATTCGGATGTGTTTCAGGAGATACCAGGCCTACCCCCAGTCGAGAGATATACTTTGTTATAGACCTATTGCCAGATACGAGGCCTATAGCACGTGCACCGTACCGTATGGCTCCGGCAGAGATGCGAGAGCTACGAGATCAGATAGAGCAGCTATTAGGTCAGGGGTTTATTCGTAGGAGTACCTCACCTTGGGGCGCTCCAGTTTTGTTTGTGAAGAAGAGGGACGGTTCATTGAGATTGTGTGTGGACTACCGAGAGTTGAATAAGGTCACGATACGGAATAAGTATCCGTTGCCTAGAATCGATGACTTATTAGACCAGTTGAGAGGAGCTTCTTTCTTATCAAAGATTGATTTGAGATTGGGATACCATCAGTTGCGTATCAGGGAGGAGGATGCCTCGAAAACTGCGTTCTTATCGAGATATGGTTCTTATGAGTTTCGGGTTATGCCTTTTGGTTTGACCAACGCTCCAGCTGTGTTTATGGACTTGATGAACAGAGTGTTCAGGGATTTCCTAGATCAGTTTGTCATTGTCTTCATCGATGATATTCTGGTTTACTCCCAGACAGAGGAGGAGCACGCCGAGTATTTGAGGCAAGTTTTACAGACACTCCGTCAGAACGAGTTGTATGCAAAATATGAGAAGTGCGGGTTTTGGCTGAAGGAGGTTCAGTTTTTGGGACACATTATTTCTGACCGGGGAATATCTGTTGATCCGGGGAAAGTATCCGCGGTGAGGGAGTGGGGACAGCCCACGACACCGACGAAGATTCATAGTTTCTTGGGTCTAGCAGGATACTACAGGAGGTTTATTCGGGGTTTCTCCAAGATAGCAGGTCCTTTGACACATCTGACCCGTAAGGGTGTGCCATTCATCTGGAGTGATGCCTGTCAGTTGGCATTCGATGAATTGAAGGATAAATTGACCTCAGCACCTGTGTTAGCATTGCCGAGACTGGGAGTCGAGTATTTGGTTTACACCGATGCGTCTTTGCAAGGGCTTGGAGATGTATTGCAGCAGGAGAGACAGGCCATAGTTTATGCTTCCTGTAAGCTTAAGACTCATGAGAAGAATTACCCCACGCATGATTTGGAGTTGGCAGCTGTGGTATTTGCCCTACGGATTTGGAGGCACTATCTTTTGGGGGAGAAGTTCCAACTGTTCATGGACCACAAGTTCCTACAGTACCTGTTCACGCAGAAGGAGTTGAATATGCGACAGCGTAAGTAGCTTGAGTTTGTGAAAGACTACCAGTTCGATATCCAATATCACCCAAGTAAGGCTAACATGGTAGCAGACGCATTGAGCCGTAGGCCAGCAGATGAGGTGGCAGAGGTGTGGAAGGCAAAGTGGAAGGAATTGGGACACCAGGATGTAGTGGCCCGATCTTTCATGTCTGTGATGACCGTTACACCGCAGATTGTCACGAAGGTAGTACGGGCACAGGCTAATGACTCGTTCTGTGAGGAGCAGATAGTTCGATTACTAGCAGAGGGAGCCGAGTCCTATATCGTCAGCTCAGACGGGGGATTACGCTTCAATGGGAGATTGGTAGTTCCGAAAGGGGAGGAATTATGACACGAGGTGATGGTAGAGTCGCACGGCTCACGGTTCGCCGTACATCCCGGAGGGGACAAAATGTACCAAGACATGAGACGCCAGTATTGGTGGAGCGGTATGAAGAGAGATATCGCTGAGTTTGTTTCGAAATGCGCCACTTGTCAGCTTGTAAAAGTGGACCATCAGAAACTAGCAGGATTGCTACAGCCATTGGAGGTCCCGGTGTGGATGTGGGAGAGCATATCCATGGACTTTATCACGGGGTTGCCTACGTCGCAGAGGGGTCACAACTGCGTTTGGGTAATTGTGGACAGGTTGTCCAAGGTCGCTCACTTTTTACCCGTAAGGACTGACTACACTACGGGACAGTATGCTCAGCTCTTCATTTCAGAGGTTGTGAGACTTCACGGTGTGCCCCTAAATATCGTGTCTGACAGAGACAAGATATTTGTTTCAAGGTTTTAGTAGAGTTTCCAGGAGGCCATGGGCACGGAATTGCGGTTGAGTACGGCTTATCATCCGCAGACCGATGGGAAGACCGAGCGCACAAATCAGATGTTGGAGGACATGCTACGCATGTGCATTATTGACTTTGGAGGTGGATGGGAGCAATACCTTCCACTGGTAGAGTTTGCTTATAATAACTCCTACCAGTTCACTATTGGCATGGCTCCTTTTTGAGGCATTGTACGGTAGGCCTTGTCGTTCCCCATCATGTTGGTTAGAGGTGGGGGACAACAAACTACTTGGGCCGGAAGTGATTCAGGATACTTCGGCAAGGATTGAGTTGATTCGGAGTCGCATTCAGGTAGCTCAAGATAGGCAGAAGAGTTATGCTGATGCAAAGAGATTTTTCAAGGAATTCCAAGTGGGGGACCAAGTTTTGCTCAGAGTGTCTCCTATGAAGGGGATTATGCGTTTCGGGAAGAAGGGGAAGTTGGCACCAAGGTATGTGGGGCCGTTTCCTATTATTGAGCGCATCGGACCGGTTGCGTATAGACTTGGGTTACCGGAGCATTTGCATCAGATTCACGATGTGTTTCATATTTCCTCACTAAGGAAATACCTTAGAGATAATTTGGCTCATTCTCACATTGTTGTGGAGGACATCGATCTCCAGCCGGATAGCTCCTACGAGGAAGGGCCGATTGCTATTTTGGACCGAAGTGAGAGGAAACTAAGGTCAAAGATAATCCCGTTAGTGCGTGTTCAGTGGCGACATCACAATGTCGAGGAATCAACATGGGAGCGCGAGGATGAGATACGCGAACGTTATCCAGAGTTATTTTTAGCAGGAACTTTCTAGTTTCGAATTTCGGGACGAAATTCAGTTATTAGGGGGGAAGTATGTAATACCCCGTACTTTTGGCTATATTTATTTTTGGCTATATTTATTTTTGGGATTAATTAATTAAATGTGAATTAATTGGAAATTAATCCGGGTTAAAAATACTAGCGAGATGTGAGTTGGTATTTGACAATATTGAGCATATATGATGTTATATGAATATTGAATTATGAAATTTGTCGTGAGATTGATATACGGCAATTTGGTTATTTCATTGAGACGCGTGTGACAGTCGCGTCAGGATATAATTATTTTATTTATAAAAGTGAATTTAAATTCTATTAACCGTATGGTCATTTCGAGTGCGCCAACACGTCTAGAAGGGTCGAGATAGTCAGAAAACACTAGCCGGGGGTGTAGTTTGGGTCCCGGGGTAGTTTTAGGCCATACCGGCAACATAAAGGGCATTTTAGTAATTTTGTATTTTTGGAGAATTAAAAGTGACGAAAATTGGGAGTTTTAATCTGATATAGATTGACCCACTTAGCCACTAACCAACCCATATTAACCCAACAAGCTACGTAGGTTATTAGAATTAGGTTTTCTAATACCTTCCCAAAGCAAACCCTAGCCACCATAGCCACCATTGGAGAAGAAGCTTGGGGAAAGAGAGAGAAAGGAAATTCTGCAGAAAAGCTCCATCAAACCAACATCTAAATCAGAGATAAACTCGAGTCAAGTGACTTAATCCCATTTAATTTCAGAGAATGTTCTTCCCATGTTCGATAATTCAGATTTTATGTTTGTTCTTGGTGAAATATGAAAACCCGTGTAGTTTGGAATTTAGAACTTGAAAATCTTGAGGAGAATTGCATGTAGAATGATAGGTAGATGATTATTCTCATGATATTTGTGATTGGAAGAAATTAAAATGGATTTATATTGGGTTAATTCATGATTTAAAATGTTAGGGTTTGTGTTCTTGAAAAGAATGGGAGAAAAGTGTAGAATCTTGTAATCTAATGATGTTTAGGATGTATTAATTCCTTAAAAGGTGTTAGTTTATGACCTTAGTATGTTTTAGGATGATTGGAGACCTTAAAACATTGATTGGACGAATTTTGGTTGAGACTTGAGGTGTTAAAATTGATGAAAAACGAAGAAGGAAAAATCTGGGCTCGATCTGGTCGTTCGTTAGAAGAGCCTCCCCAGGTCGTTCGAACGAACTCGTTCGAATGAGCTTCTAACGAATTGACCAGTCGCTTCTCACGAAAGGGAACTTCGTTCGATAACTTCGTTCGAATGAGATCTCGTTAGAAGGTACAGTTCGTTCGAACGAACTGGATCTCGTTCGAACAGCCTCGTTCGAACGAGACTTCTAACGAGCTGACAGTTTGATCTCGTTCGAACAGCCTCGTTCGAACGAGACTTCTAACGAGCTGGCAGTTTGGGCCTTTTTGGCCTGTTTTGATTTTTGGAGTCCCGTAATCTTGTTCGAGGATATAGATAACCTTCCTTTGATGATGTATTGATAGGTTTGGGACGTTTGTGTTATTTTGAGGAGTAAATTATATACGAGTGACCTACATGATGGTTGATAAGGGATTGAGACGTGAGTGTTTACCATGACGTGAGAATAAATTATGGCGCGTATGATTATAAACCGGAATCGTATAAAGTGTGTAAATTATAGATTGGTATGAGAATGAGAATAGTACTACGATTAAACTACGGGATTACTAAGACGTGTGTTTACTTAGTATTGGTATATGAATTATGTGTATGACATACCTACCATACTTGCTATCACGGGAGGTTTGCGTTCGCTTAGGGCCCTCTAATCCTTGTGTTGCCCGGATTTAGACTGGTTACCTTGATGAACATAGGTCATAGAAAGACTTATTGGGATATTAATAAGTCCGCTGATCGTGGGAGCGTAAGTATGTGCGTGACCCATGTGATATGACTGTGTTCGCCTCCATTCTTTGTGATGTTGTTATTTGTGAACTATTCCTGAGAGATTTGGAATATGTAATCCTTATGTACGTGATGTACCGGGATGGATAGCAGAGTATGTGTGCACTGCAGCTTAGTTCTCGGGGTGCTTGTATTGTATATTTATGATGTGAATAATATACACTTAATTAATGGGAACTTTCAGGTTATTATTGTGGAAATAATTACGGTATTGCTTTGAGAAACATAACGGGTTAGCTGATAGTGTAATATATTGCATCTGAGTTTAAGTTATATCCCTATTTAATTACGAGCGTTATATGTTAATAGAACCGGGTAATAAGGGTAGGACCTATGACAGTCTAGCTAGATATGATGTCACTTAGCTAGTGGTTTGTGTCGTTGTAGATGGGTACTTACGTTAGGAGTGCACAGTTAGACGAGAGGTGAGAATATCATGTGAGTGCACGTCCTAACATGTACTTTGTATTTAATGTTTTAAATGTTTTTAAAGCACTTGCAGGTTTTTTAAAATATAACTCCACATTCGGGCTCTTACCCGTTTGCTTTCAAATCTACTTTTCTTGTAAAACCATTTTAGGTGCCCAGCCACAAGGACACCATGCATAGGATACTCATTCTGGTGACGAGTTGTAGCTGTTTGTGGAAGCTACAGGGATTTTCTTGTAGACGCCTCTATCACTTGGATTCCAGATTCATTATCTATCAGTTGTAGGGCATGTTGCCCATTTCTATTAGAGTTACATCTTCCATTACAGTTTTCAGACTTTGGCATGTATTGTTTTAGTATTCGGTTTACTTATTTCTGTTGTGGGATTGTAGTGAGGAGTTTTTCCTCCAGACTTTATTTACATTATGTGATGGTTACTCTATCTACTTCGTTATGGTGAATGGTGTTACTATTCTTCATTACACTTGTTGCATGTTAATCAGACTTAAATTAAAATTTGGCAACTTACTTTTTAAATACTAGGTGGTTAGTAATCATTAAAATGTTTTCGACAGTGATGCTATTAACTGGACCAACTTGGCATTTTGAATTAATTTAATAAAGGAGTAGCTACCCGGTATTTAATTAGTCGGGGTGTCACAAGGAAGTTGCAGCCTGTTCTGGAGCTATGAAAATACTCATATGTGCGTCTGGTTGGTCTCAGACAGACCTCTTTTTATCTCCCTTAGCGGCTTCTGCGCAAATTTGGATGGGCACAGGTCGTCGGACCACAAATTTTTTTCCGGTAGACATTTTGACCGAGCGTCTGCGTCTGTTGCTTGGATCTTTATAGGAGAATCGTCGACCGTCGACCCATCCCTCTCAGTCTATCGGGAGAGTTTGTCATGTCCCTAGGGATTATATGAAGTGGTTATGGAAGAGAGTAGTCAACCAGATATTGGCAGTGGAGACTGGACAAATGTGGTTTGTTTTATTTAACACCATGGAAGGGGGTGTTGTGGTTTTTTCGAAGCTGGTTCAGGTTTATCGGTCCATGGAGTGTTTATGGCACTCTGTTTAGGAAGGGGAAATTTGGGGACCCCAGGATGTAGATGATGAGGGTGCAAGCTCCTCTGGTAGCTGTGGGTAGGACTCTTCGAGAGTCTATTTGTGTAATAGGGAATAAATGTGGGGATTTTATTTGGCTTTTTATGGCAGTAGGGGGAAGGGAGTTATCCGTTCTTTTTCTTATGTAATCTGTGTTGTAATTTCTTATTAATGAAATAAGCAAGTTTCTAATCATCTAGCTGTGCCTTTCGATGAATTTCGTATTTTTGAATTATCTTTACCGATCGCTAAGGCATACATAATCCTTTTGTTCAAGTATTTGTTAGAATGAACTTTCGTTCTTGGAGATAAGAAAAGAATAGTGTTTTCTGAAAAAGAAAGGGTCCTGCTTCTGTAAGATGTATGAGCTGCCTACGTACCTCTGGGGATTTTTAAAAAAAATTATTTTTCTTGAAAAATGGTCTTTTACAGAGGATCAGGCTCATGTAGGTTTGGGTAGAGGGAAATGAAGAGAGTTTTCTTTTTTCCTTTTTTTTAGAAAGAAGGGAGATGAGAAGAGTCGTAGCGCGCCGATATTCCAGACTAGGGGTAGGATTTCTTGAGACAGTCCAGGTTAACTGGACGAGCCATCTCCTCTCCATCTACATCAGTGAGCATGGCGGCACCACCGAATAAGATTTTATTCACAATGTAGGGGCCACTCGAATTGAGCTTGAATTTCCCTCTGGGGTCCTAAATGGGTTATATTATCTCCTTGAGGTCTAAATCCCCTTCCCGGACACCGCGGTCTTTGACTCTCTTGTTGAATGATCACGCTAGTCGGAGATGGTACTCCTATATGTGGTAAAGAGATTTTAATTTCCTTTCATCTAGGAGGGTCAGTTCGTCGAGACGGCATTGGCACCAGCCTTCTTCACTAACTTTGCTTTCGAGCATGACGTGTAGCGACGGTATTTCCTCCTCTACATGTAGGACTGCTTCCATGTCGTAGACCAGCGAGTAAGGGGTAGACCGAGTAGAAGTTTGGATTGAGGTTCGATAGCCTAAGAGGGCGTACGGGGTCCGTTCGGTCCAATCCCTACAGCTTCCGAACATCTTGCCAATGATGGATTTGAGGATCTTATTGGCGGCCTCAACTGCACCATGGGTCTGAGGTCGGTAGGGAGAAGATTTGTGTCTCTAAATCCCGTACTCGTTGACTATTTCTGTGACTTCTACTTCGAAGTGCAACCCGTTATCTGACACTAACTCGTACGGGACCCCATATCGACAGATGATATTTTTCTTGAGGAATTTGGCCACTTTCTTGGCGTTCAATACTACATATGACTCAGCTTCGACCCATTTGGTGAAGTAATCAATGGCAACTAGGATGAACTCTTTTCCGTTTGAAGCCTTTGGTGTAACCTTCCCTATGATGTCGACACCCCGGGTGGAGAACGTCCACGGAGAGGTCATGTTGTATAATTCTCGCAGAGGCAGGTGTTGAATATTGGAGAACTATTGGCATTTGAGGCATCTCCGGACATAGGCGGTGCAATCTTGGGCCATGGTGGTCCAGTAGTAGCCCTGTCGAATGATCTTCTTAACAAGAATGTGACCATTCATATGGGGCCCTCATTACTCGCTATGGATGTTCTGAATTATCTTCTCAATCTCAGCCCCTGCGATACAATGTAGATGAGTTCCATCGAAGTTCCTCTTGATTAGAGCTCTATGACAGATGATGTATTGGGCGGCCAGTCTTCGGAGGGTCGTTCGGTCTTTCTTATTGGAACCCTCGGGATATCTACCATGTTTGAGGAGGCACCAGATATCATAGTACCACCAATCGGCTAGTTCGAGATCTTCAATGGAGACAAACTCAAAATGGGAGCAGTGGGTTGGTTTTTCTTTTCTTTTGAACTAAGAAGGGGGTCATTGTTATTCCTTTGGGCATGTCGACCATGGAGGCCAAGGTAGCGAGATCATCGGCTAGGTTATTCTTTGCTCGAGGTAGGTAATGGAAGGTGATATCTCAGAATCGGGAGCCTAACTCTTCTAAGTGGTCATAGAAGGATTGGAGCTTTTCGTCCTTGACTTTCCACTTTCTGAGCACTTGATCGATGATGAGGGCAGAATCCCCGTAGACATCAAGGTATTGAATACCTTTCTTAATAGAAACTTTGAGCCCTACTATGCATGCCTCGTAATCTGTCATGTTGTTGGTGCAAGGGAAATCCAATTTGATGTCGATGGGAGTGTGGGAGTCATCAAGGTATTGGGCTAGTAAATCCCCAACTGCAGTGTCGATTATGGTTAGGTATAGGAGCAAAAGGGAGACCAGGCTGTGTTGACATGAGCACTGGAGGTTGGGTCAGATATTATTTGATTCGGTCAAAAGATTATTGACAGGCCTCACTCCAAACCTTGGTTGAATCCTTTCGAAGGAGCTTGAAGATCAGTTCACTGATGGAGGTTAACTGGCTGATGAACCGGTTAATATATTGCAATTTCCTAAGAAAACCTCGGACTTATTTCTTTATTCGGGGCGGTGGAATCTCAAGTATGGGCTTCAGCTTTGTAGGATCTTCTTTTATCCCCTTCTCACTGACCATGAATCCTATGAGTTTTCCTTTTCTAATGCCAAAGACACATTTCTGTGGATTAAGTCTCATCTGATACCTTCGCGGTCTTTCAAAGAACTTCTGGAGAGCGAGAACATGACCTTCTCTAGTTTTGTACTTGATAATCATCACATCCACATAAACCTTGACTTCTTTGTGAATCAGATCGTGCAGAATGGTTATGGCATCCCTTTGGTAGGTATCCCCAGCATTCTTGAGACCAAATGGCATAATGCTGTAGCAAAAGGTTACCCATGGGGTGATGAATGCAGTTTTATCTTGGTGGTCTGGGTTCATCTTGATTTGGTTATATCTGGTAAACCCGTCGACGAATGACTTAAGAGCATGACTGGCTGTGTTGTCCATCATCATGTCGATATTGGGTAGAGGGTAATCATCCTTTGGAGAAGCTTTGTTTAAATCTCGGTAGTCCACACACATTCGAACCTTCCCTCCTGATTTTGGCACAGGTACTATGTTGGCTAGCCATGTGGGATATTCGATCACACGAATAAAACCCACATTTAACTTTTTGACCACCTCTTCTTTGACCTTGAGCGACCATTCGGTGCGGAGATTTCTCAATTTTTGTTTAATCGGCTTGTAATCTGGGAGAGTGGGGATCACGTGCTGAGCTATTACAGGATCAATGTCGGGCATATCATCATAGGACCATGCGAAAACATCCATGAATTCCTTTAGCAATTCTTCGATTTGTGCGCGCTCATGGTCGTCAATGGTGGCCCCTATCCTAATCTCGCGCAGTTGGCTACTAGAACCGAGATTAATAACAACAGTCTCTTCTTCATTAACTTGAATGCGGTTATGTTGTTTATTATTAACCTTATTTAGATCAGTTAATAATTGTTCATTTGCAAAATCATCATCATCAGTAGTTCGATTCAAATCCAAACAATTAATGTAAGGCACAACAAGATACTCATAATCTTCGTTTATTTCATTGATAGGAAAAATAGCATTGAGAACCTTATCAAAAGAGGTATCGATTACATTTGAACAAGGATAGACAACAGAAGAAGAAATAGGGTAAATATTGGGGTTAGGGGAGATTTCAAGAGGTAGAACTGGCACAGCATGCCAGTTGAGGAGTGGTGTATTAGCAGCTTTAATCATATTGGATGGATCCATTGATGTAATGCCTGAATGAACCATGGAGAGTGCCAGCCGCAGTGTCTGTAAGTTGAAGTAATCTTTAGAATCACTTTACACAATCTCTTCGATATCTTTGATGAGCGGTTGTACTCGGTGTTGGAAACTTTTGTCTCATGGGTAGCTATCTTGGAAAAAGATCTCCATCCCAGGCTTCATCTTCTTGTCTGTGTGGTCATACCATGGTTCTGGAAAACTATAAAAGGGAATTCTTCGCCTTCTTTGATGAATTATCCATTCAAAGAGTCTCCTAGGATAGTTTGGATGCAGTCTAATCCTCTCTTTGGTTGAGACTAGTGGATAATTCTGAGCTCTTGTTCTGATGTTTGATACTCCAAGCCACAAGGAGGGAAATCTTTCTTCAGTTTATGGGCTCAATTACCCCTTGTTGCCTTTGCCCTAGCCCCATTCCGGGCATGAAGTGCATGTTTTTGAACATATGAATCACATTGACATTACCATGAGGGTCATATTCTGGACAAACCCTTTCTTTGAAACTGTCCCCTGCCGGGAGTAGGAGTGGCTCAACTCGGAATCCTGATATAAGCATATCATTTGACCCGTTTTGTATCTCAAGGATTGGACTGCTGGTGCTTGCACCCTCGACATTTTCATCGTCGCCCAAATGGTGATGACTCGCCCGTCGGCGAAGAACTTCAATTTCTGATGGAGTGAGGAAGATACACCCTTGATACTGTGGAGCCAGGGTCGTCCGAGCAACAGGTTGAAACAAGCTAGGATGTCTACGACTTGAAATTCAAGGACAGGGATTATAGGGCCGACCCCTATATTAAGTTTTATGGATCCCATCACCTCCTGGTAGGTATTATCGTAGGCACGTACAACGACGGAGGTTGGAGCGAGGTCACTTTCTTTCAGGCCTAAACACTTAAAGGTTCTTAGTGGGCAGACATTCAAGGCGGATCCGTTATCAATAAGAGAGAGTGGCACGGCCTTCCCCATAACTTCGACGGAGATGTTGAGTACCTGATTGTGATTTGGCCGAATTATGGGGATTTTTTCTTCAAAAAATGATAGCATTCTGGTAGAGGTCAAGGATCAAACCAGAATTATCGCTTCTTCTGGTGTGGTAGAAGGATGAACTGTGGGTCCAATGAGCAACTTGATCAAAGCATTTCTGTGTAGCTGAGAAGACATGAAAAGTCCCCATAGAGTGATGTTAGCTTGAGTTTTCTTTAGTTGATCGAGGATCTTTCTCTCCTTGGGGGTCATCTCTAGCATATGAAGGTTTTCAACGCCTTTCCCTTTGTCATTTGCTGGTAGTGAGCTTGGAACCTGGTAATGTCTCCCTGATCTAGTCGTGTGATTTACTGAAGAAGGGAAGAACATGAATCCCATTTCTTCGTCAATCTTAGGTTGTTCTGTCACCCTATTTATTTCTCCGAGGAGTTATTCAAATGATATCATTCCACATATGTCGTCTACTGGGCCAGTTCTTCCTAAAGCTTTTTCTTCACTCGAATCTTTGAATTCTTTCCCCCATTCGGTGGCAACAATTCTGTCTTTCCATGTAAAGTCAATGCATTCCACAACTTCAACGGCTTCTTCATACAAGTCTTCCCATTCTGTGGGGATATGTATGGTTGAAGGGACCAAGCGCCCTTGTAGCTTCAAAGTATCAAGTAACCCGATGATAGTACAAATGTTATTGGTTTGCCCGAATAATTCTTCCATAATCTAGATAAGATCATCTAGGCTGAATTCATCAGTTGGTACCACCCACTTGTCTGAATCTCGAGCCCATTTTTGTGCTTCCAATAACAGTGTACTGAACCTTTGGAAATCTATGACCATCTGTGAGGGAAATTTTAGCCCGAACTCTAGGAGTTGGTTTAACACCCCTGATAATTCCATACTTCCATTTTTAGAACGGATACGGACAGCGATGCATGCTCTGGTAAGGAGTGACAATGCGTGATCAACGAGGCTAGTAGGGTGTAGGACGAAATATGGGCAAATTTGAAGAGGTTTAAGAGAGTATATGGGTGTGATTTGAGTTGAGGAGTTAAAATCTGGGTTTTCTTCTAATAAGATGGCATTAGCATGATTTGGGAGTGGATTGTGAGTAGTGTTTGTATTAGTATTAGCTGTTGGGGCGATGGTACCCCGGTCAATGACATCTTGGATTATGTTTCAGAGGTGAAAGCATTGGTCGGTGGTATGGACAGCAGTTTGGTGAAAGGCGCAATGAGCATCGGCCTTGAAGTTCCTTGGGAGTGGATTTATCAATGGACAGGGATCGAAGGGTTTGATGAGGTTTCGTCTTAACGAGGCTTGGTAAAATTTAGAGAGGGGAGGATGGAGCTCAGTGTATTCCCTTTGGATGGGGGCAGGGCGGCTTTCTGGTGCCCATAATGTGGTTGGTTAAGAGATGTTGTTGATGGGTGAGACTATAGCATTAGCAGGCTTATCATACTTTCTAGGGGTGAACTATTCGGACACCTTCTTCGGTTCAACCTATGTTTTAACAAGGCTTTACTCGATTTCTACTCCTGCTTCTATGAGAGCTCAGAAGTGGGGATAGTATTATCCTCCCATCATCACTCGAACATGGGGCAATAAGTTCTTCTTCACTATGTTGACATGTTCTTCCTCAGATGGCCAATTGGTCATGGTAGCTGCTTGCTCCCTCCATCGGGTTATGAAGTTACTGACTGATTCCCAAGGTTCTGTTTGAGCATCTCCAAATCATGACGGGTGACCTCAAGCTCTTCGTTGTATTTGTATTGTGACATGAATTCTCGGGCTACATCCTCCCAGCTACGAATTCTAGATTCCTCGAGAGATAAAAACCATCGGAGAGCACTATACTTCAAAGTTTGTTGAAACAATTGGGCCATCAATTCTTCAGAAGCCCCTAATATAGTCATGGAACGATGATAACTGTGAAGATGAACAAACGGGGGTCCACTCCCTCCTAACTTCTCGATATTTGGCATCTTAAACTTCTCGGGTAAACTCGCTTTAGGATAAGGAGACCTGTGGGTGTAGTCTATGTAATATCCAGAGATTCTGACTTGGTCGAACTTCTTGGTCAGCATCTTGAGATCCTCTTTGACTTTATTCAACTCCTCCTCTTTTGGATCAATGACCATAGGCAGGTTAGCCACAGGCTAGGTAGTATTTGGCAACGGAAGCTGGGCAGGCGGTGGACCATTGATCGAAGGGGCACATGGAGCATATTGATATTCTTTGAGAACCCAAATAGGCTCGGGTGGACCCATAGCATGAGGAAATAGGGCATCGGGCTCTTGAGGAATAGAAACCTGGTTTGGTTGCATATCTCGGACCTCAATTTGGAGGTTGTCAATCTTGGACACGACCTGAGCTAGGACTGCCATTAGATTCGGCTTTATGACTGGTACTTGATATGTATTATCCATGGAAAGTGGATGCATTCCAGACTCAGGAGAAGTATTAGAGGAACGGATGAAACTCCGGGGTGATTTCACTGAAGACCCAAGCCAATAGGGATCCAGGCCAAGGGCTTGCGATTGACCTGAGAATGCGTAGAATGGGATTTATTTTTGAGAAAAAGGGAAGAACCTATTTTTGTATTTTTTGATAAAGAAGGGAGAAATGTTTTTGCAGATGGAACTCAACATGATTATTACGATTCTTATGTTCTCACTTGTATTTAATTCTCCTAAATGCAATGTCGGACGGGACCCCAGCCTGAAAAAATTGGGTTTTTAATATATGTGAAGCTACGGCTGGACTTGTATCCAGGCTCATAGACAGGGTCCCATTTTAAAAAATGCACGAAAATTTGGGCGGAAGGCCTACCCAGAATTTCGACAGAGTTTCGGGTTGAAATTGGCAATCTAAAGTGCGTGTCCTAGGTTTGACACCTATATGCGGGTATGCAGTTGGTTGGGTGAATCAAAATGGGTTCCCCCCTTTGGCGTGACTTCCAAGATATACGTCTTGCTCTTGCGGGCAATCAGTACATGAGGATAAGCCATTTGATATACCTTAGTGTACGTGAATTACCTCAGTATATACCTCGTGGGGACGGTACGTGTGAGAGCGAATTCGATATACTCGACGTACGTTTACAAATTCCCTGCGATATACCTCCTGTCATGACTTTGGTCAAGCGGTACAATACGGGGGAACCATTCAATATACATCGAAGGTACTTGGCCAATAGAAGGTGACAGTCATATCACTTAGGCCAACTGCGCCCTGCCGGATCAACGCCCATCACGAAGTAACCCTCTAGTTACTGGGTAAAATTTGGTCAATAACAATGCTCTTTGGTGATGTTATGTGAATCATGCATGATTATCTTATTAGTATCTTATGATGAGAATGCTTTTCTTGATTATGCCAAATAGGTAGCAAAGTACAAGTACCAAAGGTACACCAAGTATGGATGGGTGATGCGTGCAACATGTAGATATATGTGATCCTAGGTGCGAAGTGTACATGGAGGATTTTCTACAAGTGTGAGAACAGAAGCATAGGCATGGGATAAACATGAAAATGGGGAACATGCAGATATGGGGGAAATATAAACAAATATAACATCCATGTAAATAGAGTCAAGCCCTCAAAAGATATCAAGTCCCCAGCAAAGTCGCCACTGTGGCCATCCACGATCCTCGCCGCGGGTGGACGTGTGAAGAAAGGATCCTCGGGAGCGCTTCGACCGATGTCGTTTGAGATGAGGTGTAAAAATGTAGAGAGATTTAGAGTCGTCAGTCTAGTTTACTCAAAACAGACAAAAGAAAAAGGGGGAGCCATCCCGAAGGATGGCATCCAAAGACATACTGGTGCATACAAACCAAAATGATTCGAGAAGCGTTCCGAGGCTAAGTTATGAAATCGGAAGGTGTTAGGCACCCATTCCGCCCTTTCGACCTCTCATGGATGTTTGCTATTTCCCCTTTTTATTTTCCGCGTGATATGTGTGCATGTGTATATATATAGTCGAGATAGGAATCCTCTACTTGTATCATGGGAGAGATAAAGCGAGTCATCCGTAGGAAGGTATAAAAATAATATTAGAAAAATAAGATTTACGCGATTACCCTTACGTTGATCGTTATAACAGAACAACAACGCATATGGGGTGATACGTCACTAACAACAAGTATATAGAATATAAGAAAATTAGATTTAGAGAAGATAGAAAATGAGGGAGAAAGTGAGAATAGGGCTCGAGTCTTGAGTTTTACCCCAGGATGCTTACGTAGCCTTTAAAGGCATCAAAGTCCACGTAGTTTGCATACAAAATGAGGGGTGGGGTTTATCCCATAAATCCAAATGGGGGATCTCTTATTTGTGAGTGTGTGTGTGTGTGTGTAGAAAAAGTGTTTTAGTTGTGAGAAAAGTGTGAGAAAAGTATGAGAATCCTTATTTGGAATTTATGAGAAAATCCTCTTTTTCTTATTTCTTTGGGTTTTATTTATATGAAAATAAGAGATGTGCACTAATACTAAATAAAAAGTATATTAGGATATGTGAGATGAGATAATAAAAAGTGCTAAGTAATATAATAAGTTATTGCGAATTTAAGAGAATTTGAAGAGAAAGTTGAGAAAGGTCGACCTTCTTGAAGATCTTGACCTTGATCTTGAATGTTGGAGAGAATCCCTTGCACTTGGATGATGACGGAGAGTGGATAATTCACCAAGTTTGATGAAAAGTGGAAGTTAGAAATGGATTTGGATGTTGAAATCGCGCTATCTTCGAGAGAGGTTTTGGGGATTCGCTGAGAGCGATTTTTATCAGATTTGGGTTCTCTTTTCAAATGAGGTGAAGGCCTCCTTTTATAGGCCCAGGTCATTGCCGATCGGCATAGACTTGGTCCTTCATATCAGCACCTGCCGATGGGCAGAGTCTGGAACCTACCATTTAGCTGTGTGTTTCAGGCCTTTTCGGAAAATTAGCTATCGAGCGCAAACCGTTGGTCAGAATCGCGCACGGGGTAGACCGTTGGAAAGGTAATTCAGATACCTTTAAAATTCCCTGGGACTGCTCCTGAGTTTAGGAGTTGACTTTGGGTCAAATATGGCTCGGAAGCATTTGTCGGTCCATTGGACGGGGAATCGTTTGGACGAAAACGAATCGTTCGTCGGCATGGTAAGTTCGAATCATGCACAAGGCGGACCGTTGGAAAGGTTAGGAGATATACTTCGACATTCCAAAGAGTTTGACCTGGTTTGGGGAGTTGACTTTGGTCAACCGAACCCTGGAAGCATTCAGTGACCTCTTGGAGTCAAACGGATCGTTCGTCCGCATGGTAAGTCAGAATCGCGCACGGAGCAGACCATTGGAAAGGGGTTTTAAAGCCCTTCGAAGATTGTCTCGATCGAGCTGAAGAGTTGACTTAGGTTAAACAGAGCCCCAAAGCGCCTAGTGGCCTGTAGATTAAGTTTTAAAGGCAAACGGATCATTCATCGGCATGGTAAGTCGGAATCGTGCACGGGATGAACCGTTGGAAAGGGATTTCAGTGCCCTTCGAAGATTCATTCAGCCTCGATCGAGCTGAAGATTTTTACTTTTTGGTCAAACGGAGCCTAGGAGTGCCCGATGGCTTCTAGGTCAGTGCTCAGGATATGACCTAGGTTTGTAGTGATGAAGGGAGGTACTAGGGACCTAAGGAGAGTTAGGGGTAACAGAATGGGGTGTCTGCACTTAACATAGAGCAGGTGTGTGGTCTTCTTCTATGGCCTCACTCCAAAGTTAAAGTTATGGATAAACCAGTCTGCTAACTGCTTAAAACTTTCAATGGAGTTCTTTAGGAGAGACATATACCAGACATGTGCGGCCCCCATCAGAGTACTGAAAAAGGCACGACACCTCATCTCATCTCAGATAGAGTATATGTCTATCGCTGATTGGTACATCTCAATATGATGAACATGGTTGGTACTCCCGTCATACCTTGGGGTGACCACAGGTGGCTTAAACTTAGATGGCGTTGGGAAGTTGACTATCTTCGCAACAAAGGGTGAGCCTATGGAGTACCTTTTTTAAAGATGGTCCTGGCTCTTCTGGATATCACCAATTTTATCCTCCAACCTTTGGATTGAGTCATTCTATGGCCTCATAGGATCGACTTTGCCAATGTTATCCCATGTCACCTCTTTAAGCTGAATAGAGGGTTCTACTGCGGTCGGTATGTTTCAGCTGTTTAATTCTCCTTGACCGTCGTCTCATCCATGGGGTCGTCCATATTCTACCTCTCTTCTGGACCTCGCAATACTTCTCGACTCGGACAGTTTTTCCCATAGGTCATTGACAGGGCCCAACCTCTCAAAGGCCGACCCCTACAGAGACGATCGAAAGCAGAGCCTCTCGAGCGCTCATCAGGATTTTCCCTACCACACTTCCCTCTGCTCTCCTGGATAGGTCGTACAGTATTATTGGAGACCTAATATGACTCCTAGCACTCTATGGGGGCCTCCTCTACCTCCACATCATCATATATGACCTCTGGGCAAGGATTTTCTTTCCTCTCCAGGCGTAGACGTCGGGGGTCAGCAACATCCCTCCATCGTTGTGGAGGTGGCAGGTATTTGCGTGGTGCCTGGGGTGGTCCCCTAGCTTCATGCTACCCCGGAGCTGCTGCCGGAGTAATCATCTCTGGTGAGACTCCTAGTGGTCCTAGTATGTTTTGACTAAGAGTTGTAAATTGCTCCTGCATAATCCGCTGGCTCACTGCTAAAGGCTTTAGGGAATCCGCCACATCATCCATCTCATACTGAGGTGGTGTATAACTAGAATTAGGTCCTACTCCACTATCCGGTAAAAGAGGTGGTGTTGGTGGCATCTCCGGTGCCATATGTTTGAGTTGTGAAGAGATGAATGATCAAAAGACTGATGTGCTTGAGAACCTTAATGGACCTCTTTCAATGGTGAAACAGCTCCACATAAAGGGGGAGAACTGGTTCACCACCAGAGTTTCCGGTGACGTCAAGTTGTATAAAGGAATAGATATCTTTTCATTCCCACAGACATTGCCAAACTGATGATGCTAAGATTGAGCACCACCAGATAAGAGGTGGAGAGCTCAAACAGTGATAACAATGGAAACCATAGAGATATATATGTATAGGTATGTAGAAGGGGATGAGTATAAGAGGAATGAAGACTATAATGTATAGTGGTTCAGCCAATCAGGCCTACATCCACTGTGAGTGTGTGATCCACTAAATATGGGCACTGATGGCCTTGGATACAATGTTCATAAGCTCAAACTCTCTCTCTTTACTGTGTGTACAAGAAGATTTTTACCTAGGGTTACAATTATCGATCCCTTTACAAGGTTGAAGATGAAAAGTATATATAGGGCTTGGGTGGAGTAGTGTACCCGCCAAGCATACATGGTGCATCTGAATGATGATCTATCCAATCCCCTGCTGACACCTGGATGTGCCACTTGCAATTAATAATGACATAATATTCCCTTACGTGAGGGGATGATATTGTTATAATGGCCACGTGCTATATGAGTCCTATGCGCACTATTCCACAAGTCTCCCAAGTCACACGTTATGATGATGTCACCCTTGGCTTATGATGAAAGTCCAAGGGTAAAGTTCCTACTGGCAGTGAGACTGGTTGGGTGTGGGCCTCGTAATGTCGTACCCTCACAGGGTCGTCTGGCCAGTGATGAGGGGTCGGCCCCTTGTAGGGTCGTCTGACCCTGGTGAGGTGTCGGCCCCTTGTAGGGTCGTCTAGTCTTGATAAAAAACCCTGTGCAGTAGTTATTGAATCCACGTCCTGGGTGAGGACACCCTCAGCCTGGCCATGGATATATATGGGTATATAAACAGATAATGTGCACTACAAACAATTAAAATCTTACAATAATAAAATTCCAAAGAAACTAAAATTGACAATTACAACTCTCTTTGCTTGTAGGTATAGTGCTCGTATTAATAAGTCCATACAAAACAAATACTTAAGATAAATAATGACCAGAGATTAGAGACGTAAAAGGTTTTGGGGATTTTCTCTTACCCGAGTTTTACAAAAGAAACACTTTGGCCATCACAACATCTACAAAAAGCAATAAGAAATAAGTTAGAATAAAAATGAACTAAGTGATAAAAATTACAAATTGACTATATAAATAAGCAATAGTTGTTATTAAAGTAGCAAAAACATCAAATATCCATCTTTAGCAGATTTGATGATGGGATCATAATTAAGCCAATAATCTGAATATATAAATTGAAACTCTTGAATGAGTTTTATCTTCTTGATAATTTGCCTAATAATAATGTAACTTATGATATAGAAAAAATCTAATCAAACAAAAATAATAAAATAAACAATGTTGTACCAATCTTCAAGAACCTTGTGGTGAAAAAAGGCAAAAAAACCTTGTAAAAAATGTATGTTTTCTCTTATTTTAGAAATTTTTTGCTTAACACCATACCCCAATGCCATAACTAGTCGTAAATTGTATTCATACAAAAATCCTTACTGAAAAAATAATATCCAACACGTGACAAGCTGATAGAAACAATGAAAATGCATTATATGAAAAGTGCATTTTTAATCCTATTGTACTTATATCATACGACATAAAATAGAATAAAGCCAATGAAAAGAAAAATTACAAATTGTAATAATATGCAAACAAACACATTATAGACTACTTTCTTAGGAAAAACAAACACAAAAATAATGGAAAAAATAAATTACATGTCCAGTACCATATCAAATAGAATAAAGAAATAATCTCTCTGTAAGATCTACAATAACATACTTAGATGTTGGGAAAAATAACGTTAAGTAGAATTTGTGTGTTGAATATGGTCAACCTAATGTGCATGAGAGGAAGTTGGAAAATTAGAATTCAAATCAAGAAGCAAATATTGAGGTGTTTTGTTCTACTAAACCTTCAACAAATCTGGAAGAAAATCAAAATTTACAATTAAAAAGGCCTTATTGCCATTAAAAACAATACATTTAAATGTTCAAAAAAAAAATTTGGACTTGGAAACGTGTTTTAACTATAATATGGTTTGAAGGTGAACTCGAAGCCATAGTCTGCATCTGCATATTTCAGTAGGGTGTTTAGGGTTATTTCTTTGGAATATGATATAAAAAATACAGAGATAATTAAGTTACTGAAGATACACTATATAATACGACCTATGAAATAATTATATGAACTACAATTGCATATCATAAAGATGGTTATTTCCAAAACCTCACCAAAGCATTATAGCTTCAAACATTGGAAATAGTGAACAAATATATCAAGTGACCCAATGTACTATATCATGAGTTATTAGCAACAGTGAACTAAAAAGGCAATAGAACATATACCTCTTGGTATTTGACTAACCTTCAGATTCAAACGTGAGACCTAGGATTCAGCGTACACGCTTATGCATGAGTTGTCTTCAATGTAACTAAGCCTTGTCTTCTCTGCATTGTATTTGAGTTCGATATGATGCAGAACAGTTGTGCTCAAGATTTAACGCCAAACGCGTGTCATCAAAGTTAATGCCGAAACACAGTTGTGTTTAAGAGTTTACAGGTGCAGACAACCCTGCGGTACAAATTAACTAAATTTTTAACAGTTTAAGTATTACAGATACAAATGAACTTGGATATACATTATTGATTCATATTTCACAATGTGACGTCCGGGACTGAGTGAATTACAATAGACTGGACATCTAAGACAATGTAATTCATTTGAACAAAATAAACTCTTTCAAGACCCAAGAAATGAACCCAATAAACACTGATTTTTAACACAAAAATCATAATTTCGTAGGTGATAATATGCATTATGAATGATCTAACAAAAAATCATCGAACATAATATGTTAGGATAATTCATATTACAGAATTCAACAATGGAAGAAGCTTGAGAAAAAGTAAACAATACACAAAACTAAAAATAATGTACAATGTGAATCCGCATAAAAATATTTCCTTCTCAGGTGACAACTATAAAGGGTTGAAATCTCTGAAACTATATACTTCTCTAAAGCACTCAAAGACGAAACACTTGTTGCCTTAATCTATAAAATGTTATCCTAAAATCCAACGGCAACCCTATTATAATTCCAAATGACATGATAAAAATCCAACGAACCAATCTCAAAAGCAATCACTCTACACTAGGAATAGAAAAAACTGAAAGCAACAATCTCGAAGTAACTGATGTAAATCCCTACATTAGGAATAGAAAATAAAGAAGCGCCTATCAAAATCCTGCAACATCCACATATGCTGCAACTGCGAATCCCTGGAATGAATTTAGGCCTGGCGTCCCTGTGGCTGGACACCTAAAATGTTTTGAAAATATTTGATAGCAAGTGTTAGAACCCTAAACTTTTTGAAAATATTTAGCAAGTGATTAAATTGCAAATATTTAAAAATGCATGAGTGCGCTTCATATTTAGGCTAGTGTCGCACTCCCTTGAGGACAGACTCACCAATCAACTAATATGCACACCTAACACTTCCTTTATATCCCACCTAGTCTTCTACCCCTTAATTAGATAATTGACATAATAGTCTCCCTACGTATTACTCTATCCTGAGTATGTCTGAAAAGGGATATATATATATATATATATATATATATATAAGTTATTCATCACTTTAACTTAAATAAATTATCTTCCCTTTTACTCCATATAACATTTACACTAGTTATATAATTAATAAATTTACTCCATGTATTTAATTACTCGTATATAACCATTTATCACATTATATACGTAAATCATATTACAACATTCACACATATGTGGAATATATTAATAGCCCATCCTCCTGAGTAATAACTCACCAAATGTATTCTCTAAAGTTCCATCAGTCCAGGCTACTCAGCCCCACCTGGAGTTCCGAGACAACTATGGTCCCTCGAATCGGAATGTAAATAATAAACATAATGGAGGCGGTTATATTTATTTCCTAAAAGTGAGATAGGCCCCGCACCCATATAACTGACGCTATGACCTGGGGATATACTCGCCCTACTCCTTAAGCTAGGGGATTCAGCCACATCGCGCAACCTCCCCCGGTAGCACTAGAGTATACAAATTAAAGAAATATCTAGCCACGGATATTTAATAGCACACACAATATATATATATATATATATATATATATATATATATATATATATATATATATATATATATCAACCCAACTATAAGCTTTAATTAAATAACTTTCCCATTAATTAATTTTATTAACGTGACGTCACACAATCGAAATATCCAGACACACACCATTGGTCAATAATACAATATCCTCAATTAATTATTCGAAATTCTCCTCAATAAATTTTGTACAATTATTAATAGAAGGTTTTCAATTTACTCAATCTACCCAGATTTTTAAAATGCCGTTTTGGGGCATTTTGGAGCCGTTTTGGAGAAAACGTATTAGAGTACAAAAGTTAGAAAACGCAATTTTCTATAGGGCATCGCAGACAGAATTGCCATTAATAGCTTCTGTGAAGTTTTTTACCCTGAATTTTTCATGTAAATCCTTAAGTGTTCAAAATTAACTCTAACCCAACTTAAGCCCAAATTCCGATCTAATAATTGTCATCCCAAATACAACACTAACCATGATTCTTTCCGGATTCTTTCACATCATAAAACCTTTCAATTTATCAATTGGTTTATCCACAATTCATACAAATAAATTATCATTCTCAAATCTCAAAATTTATTTGTAATATCCACAAATTTAAAATTCCAATTTGTGTCTACCCAATCCAAAATCATTACTTTAACACACCTACTATGATATGAATTGAAGACTACAATTAAATTAAAAGAAAGTTTAACCATTTGCCTTAGGATTCGTAGTGTCTGATTCATCCTTTGATGAATGGATTGTTGTGTGATGAAGAACACCTCTTTTGTTCTTCCTCTTTGGCTCTCAAGAGTCCTCCTCCAAAGCTTTCCCTTCTTTCTCCTATACTTTCTCAGATTTCTCAAATGTGTTATGGCTGCCCACAAATCCTAAACTTAGATTTTTAATAATCCTGTTTTTAGCCATATGGACCTAATTAAAATGTCCTAAGTGTTCCCGTGGGGGGCCCGGTTATGCCAAAAAATTCCCCGGGACCTTTCTACCACCCCGGGTACACTTTTCCGACTTTCTCGGCCCATACGGACTCAACCGTGCACTCATAATTGACACGCAAATTAGTTTATAAAATTCCTTATCTCACACCTAAATTTGTCTATACTCGACTCCCGGTTGAGATAAATAGATACTACGCCACTAGTACACGTTATGATATAATTAATTTATTACTATTCACTTAGTAATATAAATTTTCATAAATATTAACCAATCACTCTCCCGACTATTATTTAAATAAATATTAACATAATTATTTCAATTAAATTATGACACACCAGTAATTTAAAATTTATCCGAATTAATTAAGTATATAAATGCACAGAAATACGGGGTGTTACATACTCCCCCGTTACAAAGGAATTTCGTCTCCGAAATTAGGTCATACCTGCGGTAAATAACTCTTATTCCTACTTTTTCATATCCTCATTCCTCTCCTATGTAGACTCGTCAACGCTGTGATGACCCCACTGCACTCTAACTTGTGGTACTACTTTAGACTATAGCTTGTTCTCACTACGATCCAGAATAGATATCGATCTCTCCTCATATGAGATGTCTGGCTGTAAGTCAATCTCCTCGAGGCGAACATGCCAGAAAGCCCTCTCTCTCCTTCGATACTTCTTCAGCGATGCCATGTGGAACACGTCGTGTATTCGCTGAAGGTGCTCCGTCAAACCTAGTCTATAAGCTACATGTCCCACCCTCTCAATGATGGGGAAGGGCCCCACATACAACGGTGTTAGCTTCCCCTTCTTACCGAACCTCATCACTCCTTTCATAGGTGACACCCGAAACCAATACTTGATCACCGACATCAAACTCTACATGTCTCCGAGAAACATCAGCATAACTCTTCTACCTATCCTGAGCTATCTGAACCCGTCCCCAAATTAACTCTATCTTGGAAATCGTCTCTTGGATCATCTCTGGCCCCAATATCTTGTTGTCCTCCACCTCTAACTAACAGGCGGGAGAACGACAGTGTCTCACATAAAGCACCTCAAACGGTGCCATGCCGATAGTAAATTGGTAAGAGTTGTTATACGTAAACTTTACCAAAGGAAAATATCGCTCCCATCCTCCCCTAAAGTCTAAAATGCACATCCTCGGCATATCCTCCAGCATCTGATTGGCCCTCCTAGTCACCCTGTGTGTCTGGGGGTGGTAAGCGGTACTCAACCTTAACTCTGTGCCCATGGCCTCCTGAAAGCTCTACCAGAAGTGGGACATTAAATTCTTATCTCTGTCAGACACAATGTTAATCGGCACCCCGTGTAGCTTAACTATTTCTACTATGAACAGTTGTGCATATCGTATCGTCTCAAAATCAGTTCGAACCGGTAAGAAATGGGCTACTTTGGTCAACCGATCCACAATCACCCATATGGAATCATGACCCCTCTGTGATGTAGGTAACCCCGTAATGAAGTCCATAAATATACTCTCCCATTTCCACATGGGAATCTCTAGTGGTTGTAGCATCCTTGAAGGTCTGTGATGATCAACTTTCACAAGATGACATATGGCACATTTTGAGACAAACTCTGCTATGTCCTATTTTATTCTCGCCCACCGGTATTGCCTCCTCATATCCCGGTATATCTTATCCCCACCAGGATGTTTCACAAACCACAAACCATGGGACTCTGTCATAACCGCATGCCTCAAATCCTCATTATCTAGCACGACCAACCTCCCATTAAAGCATAGGCCACCATCCGAACTAACCGAATAACCCTATGCTCCTTCGCCCAGTAGCTAACGTACTCTATCCTGGCAGATTTAGTCCTCCGCTTGTTCCCTCAAAACCCGCATAATGCTCTCGGGAGTGATAGATAAAGCTAACATAAATGCCCTAGAGACATCATCATTATGCCGAAGATCTCTCCACTTCGCTCTCTAGAATTCTGCAATCTCCCCAATAGGCCTTCGGCTCAACATGTCTTCCACCACGTTAGCCTTACCAGGATGATACTGGATATCAAGCTGGTAGTCTTTCATGAATTTTATCCACTGGCTCTACCTCATATTCATATCCTTCTGTGTGAAGAAATACTAAAGTGACTTTTGATCCGTGAATAGAGTAAACTTCTCTCCCAAAAGATAGTGTCTCCATATCCTCAAAGCAAAAATGACCCCTGCTAACTATAGGTCATGGGTGGGGTAATTCTTCTCATGGCGCTTAAGCTTCCTCGATGCATAAGCTATAATCATCTCCTCCTATTGTAGCACATCCCTGGGTCCCTGCAAGGATGCATCAGTGTAGACCTAATACTCCAATCCTCCCTTAGGCAAAGCAAGCACGAGTGTAGATGTCAACTTGTCCTTTAGCTAGTCGAAAGCTAACTGATAATCATCACTCCGAACAAAAGCAACCCCTTTGCGAGTCAAATTCGTCAGAGGACCCGCAATTTTCAAAAACCCTTTAATGAACCTCCTGTAATAACCTGCTAACCCCAGAAAGTTGCGAACCTATGTTGGTGTCATAGGTTGTCCCCACTCCCTCACCGCCGATACCTTACATGGATCTATAGCAATACCCTGGTCTGACACTACATGGCTAAGAAATTGTACCTCCCATAGCCAAAATCCACACTTCTTGAATTTGGCATAAAGCTAGTGGTCCCGTAATGTCTGCAGAACCCTACGCAGGTGCTCTTCGTGCTCCTCTTTGATGCGCAAGTAGACCAAAATGTCATCAATGGACATGATAACCAACTGGTCGAGATACTCTCTGAAAACCTTGTTCATGAGATCCATGAACACTGCTGGCGCATTGTTGAGCCCAAACGGCATCACCCTAAACTCATAGGATCCATACCGTGACAGAAAATCGGTCTTAGTAACATCCTCCTCTCGGATACGTAGCTGATGATACCCTGACCTCAAATTTATCTTTGAGAAGGATGCTGCCCCTCTCAACTGGTCAAATAAATCATTAATCCCAGGTAACGGATACTTATTTCGTATCGTCACCTTATTCAACTCCATGTAGTCTACGCACAACCAAAGTGAACTATCCCGTTTCTTCACAAAAACACCAGTGCACCCCATGGCGAAGTGCTTCGCCGAATAAAACCCTGACCCAAGAGCTGCTGAATCTGCTCTCTTAACTCATGCATATCGGAAGGGGCCATTCGATAAAGTGCTCGAGCAATCGGCCTTGTACCCGGTGCTAGGTCAATAACAAACTTAATCTCCCCGCTAAGTGGAAATCCTGGTATTTCCTGAAACACATCCTTGAAACACCTCATAATCGGAATCAAATTTAACGGAATCACCACCTCCTGTGAGGTCTCCTCCTCGATATAATACAAATGAGTGCTTGGCCCTCCCTCGGGAAGAGGCATCGCCACTAAGAACATTTTTTGTCCTTGGATGGAGAACACGATGGTCCTCTTGAAGCAATCTACCATCGCCCTGTATCCCACCAATCAATTTATGCCTAGGATGACATCATATCCCTCCATATATAACACTAGGAGGTATGATGCTAAACTCAGTCACCCAATTATAATGTCCAATCCTCTATAGATTGAATGTATAAGTGAACCACTACCCATCGGTAACTCTACGCACATACGGAGACTACCCGCTGTCTCTAGCAAGCCGATGGCCCTAGAAAATCTAGACATAATAAATTAATGCATTACCCTAGTAGTAAAAAGTATCCTACCCTTAACCCATGGATAGGAAACATACCCGCTATTGCTGGTGGCGCTTGAGGTGCTGGTGGAAATGGGATATCCCAAACATTGTACACACGCCCGTACTGCATATGCCCCCGCTGTTATGGGGCTGGTGGAGCTGGTGCTATTGGCGGCATCTATCCCTGCTGCCCCTGTTGGGAACCCTGCTGCTGGCCCCTCCCTCTCTATGGGCACTCCCTCTTAAAATGTCCCGTTTGACCATAAACAAAGAAATGTCTATGACCGTCTCCCTGTCGTTATCCCTGTTAGCCCTGATGAGACTGGCCATACTGTCCTTCTCCATTGTTCCCTTGGCCCTGAGGAACCTGCTACTACTGATTAGGGACCTACTGGCCCTGTTTGAACTCCTGACCTCCCTGTCAAAAACCTCCATGATTAAATTTCTTAGCCTGATTTCCATGCTAACTACTAGTCTGCTGTTGAACTCCATTAGTATCACTACCACCTGCCTTACCCTGCTGTCTTGGCTCACCTCCCCTTTTGCTTCCCTTCAGATGGAAGCGATAATCCTAATAGTTCAATAGAGCGGCATTGACAACGTCACTGTATGTCACCAATACGTAGTTCCCAATCAAGTGTTGCCTGATCCTCCAGGCCAATCCAGTCACAAACCTAGCTTTATTTCGTTCCTCGTTGCTCACCTCATCTGGCACAAAATTTTCCAAACGAGTGAACTCCTCATCATACTCTACCACTGAGTGCTCTCCTTGAGTTACCTCAGCAAATTTCATCTTCATCTCGGCCTCATATGCTGGAGGAAAGTACTTGCGATGGAACCGCACCCACAAATCATCAATGGTCATCGAATCCTTGTCTCCGATAGTGGTGATGGACTCCCACCACTGTGAGAAGCCCCGGTCAATATAAAGATGGCTAACATCTGCCTCTGTACCTCACTACAGTCAACCATGCGCAAGTGACGTTTCATGCCCTTCTTCCACTGACACACTAGTATTACATATGAACTTCCTCGAAACTTTGGTGGATGGACTTTCTGAAAGTCCTCTCGTACTCAATGCCACTCTGATGGCCCAGGTTGGGATGCTACAACTGGGGCCACTGGTTACTGTGGCTGAGGCTGAGGGAAATGGCCTTCCATGGCTGCCATTATTGCATTGACCGCCTGGGCCACCACCTCTACCATCTGAGTTGTTGTCACTAATCCTGGTGGGGCATGTGGCTGTGGAACCTCTGGCTCTTGATGAGCCTCCCTCACCTCGTCCCTGGATGCTGCCCTAGCAAGTCTACCTCTATTAGGCGACATATGAAATTTAAACAAGTCGTATTACTTCATTGTTAATACAGAACTAAATAGCAGAAGTATGATAACTCATAAGCGTGAAGATAAGGAATAGTCCTAATAATAGGGATCTATATCAACAAACGCTATGCTGAAATGTAAAAAGCCATACAGATCCTATGAACACTAGACCCTGATGCTCTGATACCATCTGTGACACCCAGCCTAATAAAATATCGAGTGATCAATCCTATATCAAATTAGAATATGAATCTCATATAGTTCATTCTTAGCATCACTGTCGTTTACTTTTTAAAATCTTAGTAACCACCTAGTATTCAAAAAGCTCGTGTCAAATTTTATCTTGATTAATCCAAGACAAAAATAAGTACGTAAATAAAATAAAACATCCAATGCTGATAGAACCAATCGTCACATAAATAAAAGTCTTGCCGAATAAACCATCGTCTAAATCCAAACCAAGGTAAAATAGATAATAAATCTCATACAATCAGGAAGGAAAATAACTAGATAAAATTGATAACAACATGCTCGAAGTAACTGACGTAAATCCCTACACTAGGAATAGAAAAGACAGAAGCGTCTATCCAAATCCTGCAACATCCACATATGTTGTAGTTGCGAATCCCTGGAATGAATTTAGGCATGGCGTCTCTGTGGCTGGACACCTAAAAAGTTTTGAAAATATTTGATAGAAAGGGTTAGAACCCAAAACATTTTGTTGCAAGTGACTAAATGGCAGAAATTTAAAAATTCATAAATGCGCATCATATTTAGGCTAGTGCCCCACTATCTTGAGGACAAACTCACCCCTCAACTAATGTGCACACCTAACGCTTCATTTATATCCCACCTAGTCTACTACCCCATAACAAGATAATTGACATAATAATCTCCTGATGTATTACTATATCTCGAGTATGTCTGAAAAGGGATATATATATATATATATATATATATATATATATATATATATATATATATATATATATATATATAAAAGTTATTCATCACTTTAACTTAAATAAATTATCTTCCCTTTTAGTCCATATAACATTTACACTAGTTATATAATTAATACAATTTACTCCATCTATTTAATTACTCGTATATAACCATTTATCACATTATATACATAAATCATATTACAACATTCACACATATGTGGAATATATTAATAGCCTATCCTCCCGAGTAATAACTCACCGGATGTATTCTCTGAAGTGCTATCAACCCAGGCTACTCAGTCCCACCTGGAGTTCCGAGACAACTATGGTCTGCCGAATCGAAATGTAAATAATAAACAGAAAGTGAGATAGTCCCCCCACTCATATAACGGACGCTATGAGCTAGGGATATACTCGCCCTATCACCTACATCGCGCAACCTCCCCCGATAGCACTAGAGTATATAAATTAAATAAATATCTAGCCATAGATATTTAATAGCACACACACACAATATATATATATATATATATATATATATATATATATATATATATATATATATATATATATATATATATATATATATATATATATTTCAAATTTAAACCCCGACTTTACCGTGCATAGTATCCGTACACTTAGCCTAAAATGATCACGAGCCTATGGTCCGACTCAAATTTAATTAATTTATCCATGAATGAATTTAACACTTTCCCGAGTGTATGGTCCGACTCTGAATTAATCTATTTCTCTCAATAATTAATTTAACACATTGTTGTCACTCACCCAATATACACGGACTCGCTCACTTGGCCCGTATTTCCATCTCTTAGAATGCACTCCTCAAAACTGCACTATAGAGAGAATACTTCTTATCAAATAATATATAACAATATTATTATACCATCCTATAAAAAATCAACCCAACTATAATCTTTAATTAATTTTATCAACATGACGTCACACAACCAACATATCCGGACACACACCATTGGTCCATAATACAATATCCCCAATTAATTATTCAAAATTCTCCTCAATAAATTTTGCACAATTATTAATCTAAGGTTTTCAATTTACTCAATATGCCCTGATTTTTAAAATGCCGTTTTGGGGTATTTTGGAGCCATTTTGGAGAAAACGCATTAGAGAAAAAAAGTTACAAAATGCGATTTTCTACAGGGCAACGTGAACAGAATTTCCATTAACAGCTTCTATGAAGCTTTTTACCCATAGTTCTCCATGTAAATCCTTAAGTGTTCAAAATTAACTCTAACCCAATTTAAGTACAAATTCCAATCTAATAATTGTCATCCCAAATACGACATTAACCATGATTCTTCCCAGATTCTTTCAGATCACAAAACCTTTTAATTTATCAATTGGTTTCTCCACAATTCATACAAATAAATTATCATTCTCAAATCTCAAAATTTATTTGTAATATCCACAAATTTAAAATCCCAAATTGTGTCTACCCAACCTAAAATCATTAGTTTAACACACCTACTATGATATGAATTCAAGACTACCATTAAATTAAAAGCAAGTTTAACCACTTGCCTTAGGATTTGTAGTGTCTGATTAATCCTTTGATGAAGAGATTGTTGTGTGATGAAGAACACCTCTTTTGTTCTTCCTCTTTGGCTCTCAAGAGTCGTCCAAAACTTTCCCTTCCTTCTCCTCTACTTTCTCAGATTTCTCAAATGTGTTATGGCCCACAACTCCTCAACTTAGGTTTTTATCTCCCAATCCCATTTTTAGCCATATGGGCCAATTAAAATGGCCCAAATGTTCCCGTGGGGGCACGGTTATGCCCAAAAATACCTCGTGACCTTTCTACCGCCCCCGGGTAAACTTTTTCAACTTTATCGGCCTATCCGGACTCAACCGTGAACTCATAATTGACATTCGATTTGGTTTATAAAATTGCTTATCTCACACCTAAATTTGTCTATACCCGACTCCCGATTGAAATAAATAGATACCACGTCACTAATATGCATTATATGACGTAATTAATTTATTACTATTCACTTAGTAATATAAATTTTCATAAATATTAACCAATCACTCTCCTGATTAATATTTAAATAAATATTAACATATTTATTTCAATTAAACTATGATACACCAGTAATTTAAAATTTACCCGAATTAATTAAGTATATAAATGCACAAGATACGGGGTGTTACAATCATCAGCTATAGCAGCTGAATTGAGAGCACCGAAAGGCCTCCTGCTTTCTGCAGACTCCATTCATAATTCTCATGTTTCAAATAATATTCACTATTTAGATAATATACCTCCATCTTTTGTATTAGAATACTATACTAATATGAAAACCTTAACAATGATACAATAATTTCACTTGCAAATAAAATAAAACAAACGAAAAACGCCTCCACAATCCATGAACATTACATAACACTACCAAAAAATGAACAAACGGATATAGATGCCACCATACCCAACCTCAACTCATCACGCATTAATTTGGTCCTCACAGATATTGGCCTATTCTTCAGGTTTAGACGCAGTCCACTTTGTGTCCGGGATCCTTCAACAAATTGTAATTTAGGATTTAGAAGTTCTATCCCACTCCATCGTGGAATATCTTCTTCATTCTTAATAGTATCAGCCTTCTCAGAACTAAAAATTTTATTTGTAATTGAACTATGTTTCCCACTTGGTTCATCATCACTCTCATCAAAAAATTATATTTGTCTTCAATGGCTTGGACTAGCCCTCAACATTCGAAGGCAATATATTCCCCTTCAATTTTATTTCAGTATAATTTGAACTTGAAGAAGATATCGATCTCTTCAATTCCAAGGCATTCTTATTCTTCTCCAATCCTTTAGCCTTATTATTTGTATATATTTCCTCCTCTTTAGACTCAAAATGATAATTTTTCTCTAACCCAACATCCAGGTCCTCATTTTCCCTTGAATCTTTCTCCCCAACGTCAACATCTACGTTGAAACCCTTAAGACCATCATTGTGATCTCTATACATACCTGTAAATTACAATGAACCAATTAGAATGAAGTTGGACAATTTTATTGATCTTTACAAAAATAAAAACAAAACACAAATGTAATACCCCGTAATTTTGTGAAATTTTATATTAATTACGAAATTTGGATTAATTGATTTACATGGAGAAAATTTAATTTATAATTAATCCGAATTTAATTTTAATAATTACTAGCGTGACAAGAGTTAGTATTTGTAACAACCCGCTAAAAATAATAACGGCTGGCCAGCCCTATACTATATTAAATCAGGAGTTTCACATGGTCCACTCTCAACATCAACTGCCGGTACTATATAATATAGGACTAACTACCCGATATCATATAAGCGAGATGTTAAAATTTAAATAAAATATGCAACATACAACAAACCAACACCATAACACCACTAATAAGAAAAGAAAAACAACGCATACAAGAACTATGATAAATGAAATGCTAGAAATGAAATGAAATAAATAAATACAACAGGATGTACTACAAAAAGTAGACCCGAATAAGCTATCGGGGCACAGCCAATACAATAACTGAAATGGAATAGATATAAACATGCATATAAATATCCCAGGGGTACAAACCCGATATACAACATGAATCCTACCTAGAATTTTAACGAAGTAGGAAGCGACTACAAGACACATCCCACAACTTTTCGCACCTGTCACGGCTCCCAAGACTCTGGATAGAAGGTCATCCGGCATCCATGCGGTAGGACACCTGTAATAATATATATATATATATATATATATATACAGGCAGGAGAGAAAAGTAAACGGGTCAGAGCCCGAATTGTGAAAATATTTAGCAAGTGTGTTAACCGTGCATAATAAATATCGGTGCACTTATTTCATAATTAAAGTGAAATCGCACTCTCGTGAAACACCAACTCACCTCTCATCTAAAGGCGCGCACCTAATCGCGTCCTCAAATTTTAGTTAAATTACCCCAATTATAAGGACAACCTAACTTATCATAGGCCCAGCCTATACTCACGAGAACTGCCTACCTATCTTGACCTAGAATCCACCTTTATTTTAATCATACCTAATTATTTTTACAAACAATTGTGCCATAATAGGCTTAATGGATTCCGATTTATAATATAATTTATTATAATTCTTAATAAATTACCCATATATATATATATATAGGCTAAAATATAAGAATTAATTTCTAAATAACATGCACATGAATTATTGGCAAAATTTCTCTCTAATCTCAAAATTGTATTACGTTTCGTGCGTGGGGAGTCTCGCAAAGCGAAATCCAAACAAGGAACCGCCCCATTACACTACTCCTGATGATGTCAAGACCAGAGATCATTATGCCATATATATGATTACTTCTCTCAAATCTCGACATTTCACTACGTTTCGTGCGTGAGGTGTCTCGCAAAGCGAAATCCAAACAAGGAACCACCCCGTTACACTACTCCTGGGCAATGTCGATCCTAGAGATCCATAATACTTAACGTATAATTTAATACTACCATTACTACTAAAATTTTAAACTACAATATGAAAACAACTAAAAATCTCCAATAATATCCTTGGGATGATGTAACCGAAGTATCCCTTAAATGCGATACATCAACCCCCAAATAATCTGGTACACCATAATCATCCAAGATGTACCCCATAGAAATACCATATCCTTTCACCTATAGGATATATAAATATATATATAGGTATTTTATTCTCACCATATATATACATGTACCAATCATCCATACCCATGACCAGATGTACATATCATATCTGATGTACAATGGACATGCACATAATCCACTCGGCTATATATATCGCCGATAAAATAAAACTGCATCAATGCTATCATCTTCCCAGTGCCCGGCTCACGTAGCAACTGGGGAACACCTGGTGGGGATCAACGACACCCACCTCGTGATAAACTCACGCACACGACGTCCCGGAAAGCGGTCATAGCTCCAAACCGGCGATGAGACGAAACATACCCACCACGTCTCACCCCAAAACTATATATCTATCGTATAATAACACACAGGACGACTATGACCTGGGGAATATCCACACCCTGCTCTATATGCCTGGATGCTCACCCTCTGCGTGGAAACTTCCCAATGATAGCATGAGCGGGGTATGCTTAACCAAATAAGTATATATATCGTTCACATGCACAATATACATACATCCATATGATCCCATCATATGATCCAATATTAAGCCATCACATAAGGTTTAAATATCCATACCATGTATGTCCACAACATAAATATATCCATATAGTCATATCTATATAGATATATATATATATACATATATTCACATATCCACATATCTATATATACAAACTATATCTCGTTCATATGTATAGTAAATATCATCTCGGCTTTAAGTATACATATAATCCTCAATATACAAGTCGTCACCACAAACTCATATAATTACCTCGATATGTGAATATAATCCCTCACTTGAAGCATATTCATCCATTATCCTATGGTGAATAGTATATATATATATATATATATATATATATATATATATATATATATATATATATATATATATATATATATATATACACACATCCAACATTAAGGTTATCACCCAAAGTTAGTGTAGGAAACCATCACTACACCTTTCATTTACACTAGAAGATACATAATTGTCTTTAGTACTATTTAACCATTGGTATATAGATATAACTAATAGCCTATGAACCTCAACTTATCCCAACATTATTTCAAGCGTTGGAATCCCAATGGTTACTTCCATATAAGTACGTATAACTATCCCATCTAGAATTTATGCTACCACTTATTCTAGTCGATAGTATGATCCCAATCGTTCCCAATTTCCCCTATGGTTCGATTGGTCTTATGAACCCTTACTCTCAATAGAACTCCATTTTTCATACCTACTTAAGAGATAAGGGACTATCTCTACCATTTACAACCAATCCGTAATTTCCCACCTCCATCATAGTAGGGAAACCCACCAATCAATTCAATCCCATATTTCTTTCATCACCAAAAGAGGTATCCCATCCTCCTAAATCAATTTAACATAGGCCCGCAAGTCCCTATTCGAACTAGAGCCCTATTCCCTTAATCTAATATCATAACCTTCCTAAATAAGCCCATTATGAAAGCCCCTAAGAATAAAACTCCAAGGGAAAAGGAAAAGAACAACTCTAAATTTTGGGCTAAAAACAGGGGACCGGTCGACCGGTCTTAGACCCCCGGTCGACCGCGGGTCCAAATTTTGCCTACGAAGAAATGCAGTAGGCTTTTCCGTTGAGGCGCGGTCGACTGGTCCCCAGACCGCGGTCGACCGACCATACCAGTTACCTTGGCCGATTTTCCAATTTCAGCAAACCCACAGCCCTCAAACACTCACATATCATCCTAAAGCCCCCAAATCTTTAACCCAATACTATTTGTAACAAGAAAATCCATCCTACATCTCATCCCAACCATTTATGTGTCATTAAACCATATAATAACATTGATTTCAAGATTTAAACCCAAAAATCTAGGTTTTGATAGTTATACCCAAAAATCCATTTCTTTAACCCACAAATTATGAAATGAAATACATAAATAGCTATTTAGCAAGATTAAACACGTGCCTCAGATTTGTAGAGGTTGGATCGTCCTTGATGTGCTGGTTTTGGGCCGGAATCTCCAAGCTTTCTTCCTCTCTCTCTTCTTTTCTTCTTCCTTTCTCCTTTCTTTCTCCCTCTAGGGCTTTTTCTCTCTTTATCTCAAATGAGAAATGGCTTAATCCGTAAGCCTCATAAACCTTTAAAACAAAATCCCAATTTTAAATGTTAATACACACTTTAAATGACTCGTTTACTCCAATTCGAGTCAAAATAACTTAAAAACATTCCGGAGCCGAAATAAAACCCAATGACAGTCATTTTGACTATCTCGACCCTTCCGGGATGAGTGGTACCCTCGAAATCATCATCCGGAATACTTTAAAACGTTCTCTATTTTTTTGGGGCCTAAATTTCCAAATTTTGAAGTTCTCCAATTTAATTAAATTTTATTTTTCCAAAATTAAATTTCTCAGTCTCCAAAAATCGAGGGTTGTTACATTATTTATCGAAAATAATTATGTTGAATTTTACTTAGAGAGTAAAGTAACATATGAATATGAGAATATTATTTTTGTCGGGAGAGAAATATACGAGAGTTGCAGTACACTTAGTTGGGGCGAGCGTGTAAGTCGTGTCAGTAACACTTTATTGGGCTAAAAAGGATAATTTATTTTTAAGTAACTTGTATGGAAACTTTAAGTGCGCCGGTTTGTCCGAAAGGGTTGAAATAGTCATAAAACACTACTCGGGTGTTTTATTTGGATTCCGAGGCATTTTAGCCCAAAATGACATCCCAGAGGGGTATTTTGGTCTTTCGGTATTTTTTGGAATTAAAATGGATGAAAATTAGGAATTAAATTAGGAATGTACGTGGGTTAGAAAAGAATTGTCAGTTTCCAAATTACGTGAGAGAGAGGGAGAGAACCAAGAGAAAGAAGGAGAACTCAAAAGTACTTTGGGCTAAGAAGTCAAGCCCTTTCATCGAAAATCACACCAATGCGTAGATCGCGAAGAAAGGATCATCCTCATACCAATTTTGTTCAATAATTCAAAGGTTCATAAAAAGGCAAGTGTTTATCTTGCTAAAATTCTGAGCATATATGATTCATGTTAACCCTAGTTGATGAGATAACCATGAAACTATAGAATTGAGACTAGATTGTCAATTAATTTCGAAATTTGAAGATAGGTTTGCATGTAGATGAAGAACCCTATTGTATGAATGATAATTCTAGAAATTTTATGTTAATCACGAAAATAATTGGGGTATTTTGAATGATTGTTATGGTGGGTTTATTTTAAGGGACTTTTAGGGATTTCAGGTGTTAGTTTAAATTCCCTACGATTATGTAAAGATTTGTCATTGAAATTATATTAGAAAGTACCCAATTATGATTAGAAATAGTTTAGAATCATTGATTGGGAGTTGGGATGAATTTTAGACGAATTTGGATGAGGGATGGATTAGAAAAATAAAGGTTTGAAGAATAGGAAAAATCTTAGAATTCTTGTTCGAAGACCTGCCCATGTCGTTCTAATGACCTCGTTTGAATGAGAATTCCAATGAGACTTCTAATGAGATTTTTGATTTCATTTGAACTGAGAAGTTCGTTTAAATGACCTCGTTTGAATGACCTCATTCGAATTAGAATCTTGGACTTCTAACAAGATTCCATAACGCTTATTTTTTGCCTGGACAAGTTAGAAACCCTCTAGGTTGGTCCAAGTGAGAGAAATTAACCTACACTATCATCGAATGACTTGAATTCCTAGTTAGTAATGAGTTGAGAGAGCGACTATCCAAGGGGATATAGCGGGGTAATAGACCCTTAGAGAAAAGGTATATGTTAGAGGGATAATTCGAAGTGTTGCAATAATGTGAATAGTAGAGACGATAATACTATCTATAAACTCGAGGAATTGGGTTGCGAGAATACCTATTGTACATATATTAAGCTGTGTGTATGATTGTTGAATAAACTATTATGTGTATAACATACCTACGTTGCTTGCTATCGAGCGGGGGTTGTGCGTTGTAGACAATCCTTCCTTGAGGAGACTTCGGGTGGGATGTTGATTGGTATCACTAGAGCAAAGAACCTAGGTACAGACCATCTGTGAGAACGATAGCAATGACGGTCGAATGGGTGAATAGGTATCTGCGTAGCCCATTGTCTTGGGACTATGTTCACCTCCGATATATGTGCTTTGTTTTGATGGTTCACAAGAGACTGAACCTTTATTCCTTTATGCAAATGAGAGATGAAACAGGACATGATAGCAGAGTATGCAGACACCGCAGCTGTGTGTATATATATATATATACTAGGATGTACCCGTGACGATGGCACAGTTGGAAAAATGATCCAAACATTTCCTCATAGTGATTAAATCTAAGCACGGTTGAAAAATCGTTCCAGGGACTTCGCAATAATGTGATTAGATTCAAAAGAAAGCACAACACAATAACATGAGACGAAATTATGTTAATGTGTGGACCCTTAGTAATTTCAAATTAAGGGCGTACGTGTGCCGATGGCACGATGAAAATATTTTAATGATATATTATTCTTCAAATTTATTAATTTTAATCGTTATAAAGTAGTTGAGAATTTTAAACACGAAAGGAAAATTCAGCACATTAATTCGAAATTGATATTTGTAAAGACATTTATGTCGAGCATTACTTATATTTCTAAATATCAACACATTTATTAGTTTGCGGGTTTGTTAACAATGACACTACAAATAAATCAATCTACATAATAAAGTATATAGATTTATACAAAAATAAATAAATTATTGAGTGGCATTAATGGTAAACCGTGTGAATGAGCATCAATGTTTTGAAGTTCAATGTATTATCTGATAAACCCATAAACCTAACTTTCATATAAAGATAAAGTGTTAAATTTATTTTCAAAAAAAATATTAAAAACAATATCAATTTATATTAATACTAATAATTACTTTCAATTATTTAATTATATTAAATCATTAACTTTTGATTTAATCTTATGCATTTTAGACGATTGGATTTCCAACAAAAAAAGACAATTGAATTATACCCTTGTCTAGTCTTTTCTTGACAAAATTATTTATTGGAGAAATCTTTGTGAAGCTCGAGGTAGATAAAATTGACCCGCATGAAAATCCAAAAACAAAATCTTTGGATGTAAATATACTGGAGCTTGCTCATATATAATGTTCCAACTCTGCCTCTCTAATTAACTTTACAACTCAAAATTACATGAAGAGATAAAATTTGTAGCTTCATGTTTAAACATAAAGATTGAATTCCGCACGTCAGCATTGTATTAACTATTTATTGTCATTGTCAAAGATAATGTTGGTGCCAGAGCAGAAGCAACTTTTGTCTTCTTTCTCCATGATCAGTGGCTATCAGTGTGGTGGAATGACATGAAGGGAGCAGGCCATAGGGTAGCGCCTGACATGTCTTGAAAGATTCCCTAAAGTTGGCTGTGATCATAGCAATTTGACTAAGTAACATGTAAAACATTGTCTATGTTTTAACTTCACTTGAATATTAAATTTTAAATGAAAGATGCAATCAAGCAAGTCTTCAACAATATAATCTAAATTGATTATATTATATTATATAATGCATATATTTTCATGCATATATATTATATTATATATTCTCTTATGATATATAAAATAAAATATCATGATATTTTATTTATTAAAAATAGTGGCAGGATATTATTCAAAAATATAATCTAAATTTATAGATATATACAAATAAAATAAATAATATGTCACACTAAAAAAAACTACAGCCAAAATAAATTTTCACGCACGAAAGTCTAAAAACAAACTCTTTGGATTCAAATATTTTGGAGCTTACTTATATATAATGTTCCAACTTTGCGCCTCTAATTAACTTTAGAACACAACATCACTTAATGAGAGTTAAAAATACCTACGCATAGACAACTAATCAAAATTAAAAACCCTGAACCTATGTTTATATATATCATAAACAATAGAAACAAATGTACCTTAGTTAGCAGAGAATGGTCAAAACTAAGACAATTAAAGATATTAAAAAATATTGCACTCATTGGTTTCAACGATTTTCCGGAGATGGGTTTCTTACCATATTTCTTACAAGTTTTACGCCGATGGATTTCAATCGTACCAAAAAATTCAAAATGTTTTCAAACCAAAAAAACGATTTCAAACACAGAAAATATTCGTTCATTCATAATAACATTCAATGAGAAAAATAAAAAGTAAAAATTAAGCTCTTAAAGTCTTGCCTGACATTGTAGAACCCCAAAATAAACAGCCCCTAAAATATTTATGCTAGCCCCCAAAATAAACAACTCCACCAGACAAATCGAGGAACAAAAGCCCCAAAAATTGACAAAGAATATGACAAAAACGGAAAATAAATAAGGTCGTGTGAGTATGTATATATTAATGGGAAAAGAAAATTCAAACCCGAACATTTTTTATGTAAATGGAGAGGCTATTGGAGGTAGATTTACCTGTATCAACAAAGAAACCATGTTTCAAACATGCATTTTTCCAACGTTGGTTGTTTCCAACACACGCCGTTTACCTGTATCGTCCATAGAATAAAAGGGGGTTATGAACAAAAGTAAAATCCAAAAACAACATAAGAGGAAACAGAAACAAACATTTAAGAAATGATAAAATAATAAAGCTGATGAAAACCTGCACAAAAAGAGGTGATGAAAATATGCACAATGCTCTAACCGTGGCTCACATCAACTATACGATTCTGGGTAGGGGAGACTCTTACCTGTGAGTCAAATGAACAAAAAAAACACAACCATTATCAGAACAAATTGTACACTGAGTAGGTGGTACCCCCATTATTTGAAGATCACCATAGCAGGGTTTGGCAGATCACCATCAAAATAAACTGTACACGGAATAGAGCAGGTGTTACATGAAAACACCGATAGCTGGGTTTGGCAGATCACCATCGATTTTAGGTGCCAATCGAGTGACAGAGAGGAAGAAAAAAAAGGGGGAAACTCGTGTGGAAGAAAGAGGGAGGATGGAATGGATCTTGTGGGGGGTTTTCAGAAGGAGAGATATGAGAGGGGAAGGTATGTGGTTAAAGTGGGATCATAAAACTGACGGTGGTAGGTTTTATCAGTCTCGAGCCTTGTGCTGATGGATGTAAATGCCAGATTTGAAGTATCAATATGTATTTCGAGCCTTGTGCTGATATTGTAAGGAAAATTATTTAGGACCGTTAGATTCAACTTCGTAAGATGTAATCACAGCCACCAGTTGATAAACACCAAATTCACCAACTTTCGATCTGAGCCGTTAGTTGGAAAAGACCAAAAGTCCCTCCTCCTTTATTATATAGATAAGATAGAGTGTGTGTGTGTGGGTATGTGTATGTGTGTGTGTGTGTGTGTGTGTGTGTGTGTGTATATATATATATATATATATATACTTGAAATGATATCCACTGTGTGAATTAAGTAGGTGGGTTATTAATGGAAAGGAAATGAATTAAGTAACGAACACTTATATATATTAAACTGAAAGTGTCTATTTATGCTAAAGAGGGATTAGTTATATGTATTATTCTTTGCAACAGAAAATACTCAAGAACGATATTATACTTTGCAATAGAAAATACTCAAGAACGATATCGGACTATGATTGGTTATTGGACATGATGGACTAGATAGTATGGGAATAGAATTTTTGGGATTTGAATATTAGTTAAGCGTGCACATTAGATGAGAGGTGAGCATATCAAGGGAGTTCGATAACTTAACATGAAAAATATATGTACTAATAAATTATTTTAAGCAATTGCTAATTTTTACACTGTTTTCAACTCGGGCTCTGACCTGTTTTCTCCAAATCTCTTTTCTTGTCAAATTATTTTAGGTGCTCAGCCACAAGGACACCAGACTTAGGAGTTCTATTCATTCGATGAGCTGTAGCTGCTGTGGAGGCTATAGGACTTTGGTAGTAGACGCCTTTGAGTTTATCATTCCTTACTTTTGAGTTATTTGCATCACTTGGACATGTCGTCCCTTCTTATTTATATATTCAAATATTTGAGATTTAGTTCATTACTCTTCTCAGTTGTTGACTTTATTTATTTGGATTACTGTAATTGATTTTGACTGGAAGTGTTTACTCGAGCGCCTTTATATTATGTCAGTTATTTCATTTCTTATGAGTTGGATTGAATGGTGAATGTTTAGGTATTTCCCTAAATGGTTTATATTAATCGATAAGATAAAATTTTGACATCAACTTTTTTAAATATTAGATGGGTAGTTTCTAATAATAAAATTTTCGACAGTGATGTATAATCTGAACCAACTGAATATTCTGATTTAATTAATAAAGTATTGATTACCCAGTATTTAATTGGGTCGGGTGTCATAGGTGGTATCAGAGCATCACGTTCTAGAGTCCTTAGGATCTGTACGACTTATTATGTTTTCCGTGTTGCTATCTTTTATGTACAGCCATATATTTAGGACTGTTGTATTCATTATTCGCACATTTTACGTCTTTAGCTATTTGAGATATTTAATGGGCTTATAAAGCTTCTCTCTCATTTCACATGCCTACCAAACATGCATAGAGAACCAATAGGGATGCCCGTCCTAAGCCCCAGCTAGATCCAGCCCAGGGAATGATGAACGCTGTGAAAGTTGCTTCTATTATAGTACAGACAGTTAAGGCAACATTAGCCGTGGTATAGTAGGATCCACCATAGGCACCAGTAGTGGCTACCACACCAGCCCACGCTCTCCCTTATGCATGGGAGTGCGTCAAAGATGCCTTTCAGAAGGCATACCTTCCAGAGTTCGCGAGGAGTTTAGACGTGGATCCAGTGGAGGAAAGATATACAGAGGCACCTGAGGATGTAGGAGTGCACCTAGGTGCAAAAATAGATTATGGCTACCTTTAAGTTGATAGGAGCACAACTACAGTGCTGGGAGTCCATCACCACTGCAGAGGAGAGAGACAACTTGACTATCAGATGGGTGAAGTTTGATCGCAAGTACTTCCCTTTCGCCATCCAGACCGAGATGAGGCAGAAGTGACTGAACCTCGAGCAGGAAGGAAAGACAGTTTTTGAGTATGAAGAGGAGTTTACAAACCTTATGAATCTAGTTCCATACGAGATACCGACACAGAAGAAGAAGATTAAGATATTCATGGATGGTTTGACTTAGAAGATTCACCAGCACTTGTTGCGGAATCTTTCATTGTCCACTTACTCTGATGTGGTTAATATTGCCCTACTACATTATTAGGACCACCGCTTCCACAAGCAGGGAAGCAAACGAGTTGGGGAGTCCAGCCAGCAAGTTTGGACATGAGGTAGTAGTACCGGTGGGACACCCATAGCTCAGGGATAAGTTCATCAGGGTGAGTAGGGTTTCCAGCAGGGGGATCCTACTAAGCGGTTCCATTCTGGAGATTTCAGACAGGGAGGTTTTAGGCAGGGCCATCAGGACTAGTCAGGTCAGTAGGACTAAGGGAGGGGAGGTAACGGCCATCAAGGCCGAGGAAAGTAGGGATAGAGAGAAGGACATTTTCCAGGGATGTATTTTACTTGTGCCAATATTGGACACAAGCATCAGGACTGTCCCTAGAGGGGTAGAGCCCTGCAGTAGTAGGGCGCTCATTAGGAGTCCCAGCGATCGTTTTTTCTAGTCGCCCTCCAAGTACCACCCCAGGTTCCGACCTTTCTAGCTATTCCAGCATCTCCAGTACAGTAGACTCAGTTTAAGTATGGGTGTGTCTACAACGTCCATCATCCCGCCGTTCATCAGGCGCCACCCGCTATTGAGGGTACGTTTTCTATCCATGGTACTATGAGGCGCATATTATTTGACACGGGGGTATCACACTGCTTCATAGCCACTAGGTTTGCATGGGCCATCGGGTCGTTAGACACATCAGAGAGTACGATAATTTATGTAGACTCACCACTGGGTAATGGGTCATTAATACTCTTCATATATGCCGGGGAGTAGGTATAGAGATTGGGAGTTTAGTTTTTCCCGCAGATATTCTCGTCTAGGACATGCACGAGCATGAAGCCATTATTGGCATGGATTGGCTTGCTACTTATAAAGCCATGATATATTTATATAGTGGGAGTATCATTTTTTCTATACCATGATAGGAGATGTTCCTTGTGGCGATGCCTCATTCTGAGGGAGGATTGTTCACCCATTTGTTTTACATAGAGGCGGAGACCTCTAGCCAGATAGTGATTCCCATTGATTCAATTTTTGTAGGCCGCAATTTTACTGATGTGTTCCAGGATATACCGGGACTACTGCCTAACTAAGATATTGATTTCATCATAGATTTGATGCCAGGCCCTCAGCCGATAGCCTAATCACCCTATCATATGTCTCCAGCTGAGATGAGAGAGTTACATAACTAGATTGAGCAGCTGTTGGGGCAGGTCTTCATTCTTAGGAATACTTTGCCTTGGGGTGATCCTGTATTATTTGTAAAGAAGCGAGATGGGTCGTTGAGGTTGTGTGTGGACTATTGAGAGTTCAACAAAGTCACGATACGGAATAAGTATCCGTTGCCCCGAATCGATGACTTTTTTAACCAATTGAGAGGAGTTTCTTTCTTCTCAAAGATAGATTTTAGATCGGGCTATCACCAACTATGGATCCGAGAGTATCAAAGACCGCATTCCTGATGAGACATGGATCTTATAAATTTTGGGTGATTCCATTTGGACTGATAAATGCTCCATCCATTTTCATGGACTTAATGAACAGGTTGTTCAGAAAGTTCCCAGATCAATTTGTCATCGTCTTCATTGATGACATCTTAATTTATTCATGAACTCAGGAGGATCATGCCGAGCATCTGAGGATGGTTTTGCAGACACTGCGTGAGCACAACTTGTATGTAAAGTATGAAAAATATGGATTCTGATTGAGGGAGGTTCAGTTCTTGGGTCACATAATCTCTAAGGAGGGGATATCGGTAGATCCTGGAATGGTGTCAGTGGTGAGAGAGTGGGGATAGCCCACTACATCGATTGAGGTTCATAGTTTCTTGGGGCTGGCAGGATACTATAGGAGGTTTATTTGGGGATTCTTGAAGATAACGGATCCGTTGACAAACTTGACTCGCAAAGGGGTGCCGTTTATATAGGATGATGCTTGTCAGTTGACCTTTGACGAGCTGAAGGACAAGCTTACTTCAGCATCAGTTCTAGCACTACCCAGGCCCGAGTTGGAATACCTAATCTACACTGATGCATCCTTCTTAGGACTTGGGGGTGTGCTTTAGTAGGAGGATAAGAAAATTGCTTATTGTTCCCGAAATCTTAAGCCTCATGAGAAGAATTACCCCACCTACGACTTGGAGTTAGTGACAGTCGTGTTTGCATTGCGAATATGGAGGCATTATCTCTTGGGGGAGAGATTTTTCCTGTTCACGGATCATAAGTCACTGCAGTATCCATTCACGCAATGGGAGCAGAATAAGCGTCAGCGGAGATGAATAGAATTTTTGAAAGACTACCAGTTTGATATCCATTGCCACCCAGGGAAGGCTAATGTGGTAGCAGACGCATTGAGACGTAAGCTAGTAGGTGACGTGGCTAAGATGTGGAAGGAAAAATGGAAAGAACTCGAGCATCAGGATGCAGTTGTCCTCTCATTTATGTTAGCGATGACGATTACATCCGAGATAGTTACTAGGGTGATACAGGCTCAAGTAGCTGATATATACTGTCAGGATCGATTATCTAACTTCTAGCTGAGGGAGAAGATTCCTTCTCAGTGAGCCCGAATGGGGGCCTACATTTTAATAGCAGACTAGTAGTCCCAGAAAGGAAGGAGCTACGACATACAGTGATGACAGCGTCGGACAGTTCATGAATTATGGTACATCTCGGAGGGGATAAGATGTACCAGTATATGAGGCAACAGTATTGGTGGAGTGAAATGAAGAAGGAGATCGTCGAGTTTGTTTCGAGGTGTGCCACTTGTCAATTAGTGAAGACATACCATCAGAGACCGGGAGGACTACTACAGCCGTTGGACATACCTACGTGGAAATGGGAGAGCATTTCCATAGATTTCATTACAGGTCTACCTACATCGCAGAGAGGTCACGATTCCATATGGGTGATTGTCGATCAATTGACCAAAGTAGCTCATTTTCTGCCAGTTCGGACAGACTACACTACATGAAAGTATGCTTAGATCTTCATTGCCGAGATAGTGAGACTCCACGGGGTGCCCCTTAATATTGTGTCCTACCGACAGATTTTGGGAAAGTTTCCAGCAGGCCATGGGTAGGGAGTTACAGTTGAGTTCAATCTATCACTCACAGACAGACGGGCATATAAAATGGATTAATTAGATGTTGGTGGATATGTTGCGGATGTGTGTCCTAGATTTAGGAGGGGGTGGGAACAGTACCTTCCACTGGTGGAGTTTTGCTTATAATATCTCCTACCATTTTACGATTGGCATGGCTCCGCTTGAGGCATTGTATGGCAGACCCTGTCGTTCTATAGCATGTTGGCTTGAAGTGGGGGACAACAAATTACTTAGGACGGAGGTGATTCAGGACACCTCAGCCAAGGTTGAGTAGATACAGAGTCGCATTCGGGTTGCTCAGGACTGGCAGAAGAGTTACGCCAATGCCAAAAGATTTTTCAGAGAGTCCATTGTTGAGGATCAGGTGTTGTTACGAGTATCTCCTATTAAGGGGGTAATGCAGTTCGGGAATAAAGGGAAGTTGGCATCGAGCTATGCTGGGATATTCCCTATTATTGAGCGGATTGGGCCAGTAGCTTATCAACTCGGATTACGGGAGCACTTGCATAGGATTCATGATGTGTTCCACATTTCGTAACTAAGGAAATATCTTCGAGATGATTTTCCCCACACCCATATTGCCTTAGAGGAGATTGATCTGCAGCCCAATAGTTCTTACGAGGAGGGACCAGTTGCCATTCTGGACCGTAGTGAGAGGAAGCTAAGGTTAAAGATAGTGTCGTTAGTACAAGTGCAATGGTGGCATCATAATGTAGAGGAGTCTACCTGGGAGCGTGAGGGTGACATGTGGGAAAAGTATCCATCGTTGTTTCCACCAGATATACCTTGATTTAGCCTTTTTTCGAATTTCGGGATGAAATTATGTTATTAGGGGGAAAGTATGTGATACCCCATAATTTTGTGAAATTTTATTTTAATTACGGAATTTGGACTAATTGATTTAAATGGAGAAAATTTAATTTATAATTAATCTGAATTTAATTATAATAATTACTAGCGTGACGAGAGTTAGTATTTATCGAAAATAATTATGTTGAATATTACTTAGAGAGTAAAATAATATATGAATATGAGAATATTATTTTGGCCGAGAGTGAAAAGTACGGCAATTGCATCACACTTAGTTGGGACGCCCGTATGAGTCGTGTCAGTAATACTTTATTGGGATGAAAAGGATAATTTATTTTTAAGTAACTCGTATGGACATTTTAAGTGTGCCAGTGTGTCTGGAAGGGTTAAAATAGTCAGAAAACACTACTCGGGTGTTTTATTTGGATTCCAGGGCATTTTAGCCCAAAATGGCATCCCAGAGGGGTACTTTGGTCTTTTGGGATTTTGGGGAATTAAAATGGACAAAAATCAGGAATTAAATTAGGAATGTACGTGGGTTAGGATAAAGTTGTCAGTTTCCATCTTACGTGAGATAGAGGAGAGAACCAAGAGGAAGAAGGAGAACTCAATAGTGCTTTGGGCTAAGAAGACAAGCCCTTTTACCGAAAATCACACCAATGTATAGATCGCGAAGGGAGGATCATCCTCATACCAATTTCGTTCAACAATTCAGAGGTTCACAAAAACTGAATTGTTTATCTTGCTAAAATTCTGAGCATCTATGATTCATGTTAACCCCAGTTGATGAGATAACCATGAAATTATAGAATTGAGACTAGATTGTCAACAAATTTCAAAATTTAAAGATAGGTTTTACTTATAGATGAAGAACCCTATTGTAGGAATGATAAATCTAGAAATTTTATGTTGATCATGAAAATAATTGGGGGATTTTGAATGATTGTTATGGTTGGTTTATTTTAAGGGACTTTTAGGGATTTAAGGTATTAGTTTAAATTCCATAGGATTATGTAAAGATTTGTCATTGAAATTATGTTACAAAGTACCCTATTATGATTAGAAATAGTTTAGAATAATTGATTGGGAGTTGGGATGAATTTTAGATAAATTTATATGAGGGATGGATTGGAAAACAAAGTTTGGAAGAACAGGGGAAATCTCGAAATTCTCGTTCAAAGACCTGCCAAGGTCGTTCGAACGAGAATTTCAACGAGACTTCTAATGAGATTTTTGAGTTCATTCGAACTGAGAAGTTCGTTCGAATGACCTCACTCGAATGAGAATCTTGGACATCTAACAAGATTCCAGAACGCTTATTTTTTGCCTGGACAAGTTAGAAACCCTCTAGGTTGGTCCAAGTGAGAGAAATTAACCTACACTATCATTGAATGACTTAAATTCCTAGTTAGTAATGAGTTGAGAGAGCGACTATCTAAGGGGATATAGCGGGGTAATAGACCCTTAGAGAAAAGGTATATGTTAGAGGGATAAGTCGAAGTGTTGCAATAATGTGAATAGTAAAGACGATAATACTATATATAAACTCGAGGAATTGGGTTACGAGAATACCTATCGTACATATATTAAGTTGTGTGCATGCTTGTTGAATAAGCTATTATGTGTATAACATAACTACGGTGCTTGCTATCGAGCGGAGATTGCGCGTTGTGGACAATCATGCCTTGAGGAGCCTTCGGGTGGGACAAGTATTGGTATAACTAGAGCATAGAACCTAGGTACAGATGATATGTGAGAATGATAGTGATGACGGTCGAATGGGTGCGTAGGTATGTGCGTAGCCCATCGGCTTGGGACTATGTTCGCCTCTGATACATGTGTTTTCTTTTGATCGTTCGTGAGAGACTGAACCTTTAGTCCTTTATACAAATAAATTATGCAACGAGACATATTACCAGAGTATGCAGGCACCGTAGCTGTGTCTCAGGGTGAAATATAATATATATATAAGATAGAGTGTATGTATGTATGTATGTATGTATGTATGTATGTATATATATATATATACTTGAAATGATATCCATTGTGTGAATTAAGTAGGTGGGTTATTAATGGAAACGGAAATGAATTAAGTATCGAACACTTATTTATATTAAACTGAAGGTGTTTATTTATGCTATAGAGGGATTGGTTCTATGTATTATACTTTGTGAGGGAAAATACTCAGGAACGATATCGGACTATGATTGGTTATTAGAAATGAAGGACGAGATAGTATGGAAATAGAATTTGTGGGATTTGAATATTCGCTAGGCGTGCATATTAGATGAGAGGTGAGAATCTCAAGGGAGTTCAATAACTTAACATGAAAAATATATGTGCTAATAAATAATTTTAAGCACTTGCTAATTTTTAAATTGTTTTCAACTCGGGCTCTGAACTGTTTTCTGCAAATCTCTTTTCTTGTCAAATTATTTTAGGTGCTCAGCCACAGGGACACCAGGATTAGGAGTTCCATTCATTCGACGAGTTGTAGCTGCTGTGGAGGCCACAGGACTTTTGTAGTAGACACCTCTGAGTATATCATTCCTTAATTTTGAGTTATTTGCATCAGTTGGACATGTCGTCCCTTCTTATTTATATATTCAGAGATTTGATATTTAGTTCATTACTCTTCTCAGTTGTTGACTTTATTTAGTTGGATTACTGTAATTGATTGTGATTGGAAGTGTTTACTCTAGCTCCTTTATATTATGTCAGTTATTTCATTTCTTATGAGTTGGATTGAATGGTGAATGTTTAGTTATTTCCCTAAATGGTTTATATTAATCGATAAGATAAAAGTTATATCAACTTTTTTAAATATTAGGTAGTTAGTTTCTAATAATAAAATTTCCGACAGTGATGCATAATCTGAACCAACTTGATATTCTGATTTAATTAACAAAGGACTGATCACCCGGTATTTAATTGGGCGGGGTGTCACAACAAATTCCATGCATTAGGGGCCACTAATAAATGGTCTTCATCACTATTTAGGATTAGATTACTTATGTATTGCAATATCTTTGAGTAACAGTAGGAAAATTCTTGATTGTTTACTTTTAGAAATATGCTAAAGTAATATAAACTTGGTGGAGCCTAGCATCTAGGTGAACAAATGAAGACCACGTTTGAAATCAGAACTGGTATTGATTGAAGTAAAAAACAAGCGAGTTGTTGATTGAAGTTAATGTCAGAAAAAAAAAGATGCGACCATCCAAAGATACCCCCAAATTTTCATTCATATATATCCTCAAATCAGTGCAGAGACAATTCACATATCGCATGAGAGTTCCTACCATAGAGGTGCTCCACATATGACCTATTGTTGAATCCCGGCTGCACAAACATAAACAATATTGAATAAAACACATAAACTTATTGAATAAAAAATTTAGACCATATGCAACCTTCCTAGTTAATATTTGTATTAAATGTTCAATCAATTTATCACTAATTAATTTTTTAAAAATGAACTTAATATCAAATTACCAGTTTCTTGTTGTAAACATGTCGTGCCTTTACATATTCAGCCTTACTAGTCTTAGCCTTAGCCACATAAGGGCTTTCTCTTGAATTATATATTCAAATAATTAGTTATTAAAATCAAAAAATATATCAATGCATTAATGTATTCAAAAAGTACTCACAACATCTGATAACCTCAATGTACTTGAATGTGATAACTTCCATTACTGTTGTTGAATGTGATAACCTCAATGTACTTACGAAACCAAAAAATGACCCAACATTTAGAGTTTAGTAAACAATAAAATATACAAAAGAAATATCTGACTTTCTCAAAATTTATAGGATGCCGCTGACCTTCACCATGGATGCGACTGACCTGTTTAAGGATGCCACGGACCTATTACACCAAAAAAGAAAAATGAGAAAGAAGTATATGAGACCAAGAGCCTAGGAATACTGAATAATAATCTTTAAAATGCAGTATAACAAAAGCAATACTTTGACTTTCATCCCTATAAGAGAACCTCTGGATATACAATATTTGTTGTTGAACTCTCCTCCCCAGAGGGTAGAAGGATAGAAATACGATTCTCACTTATGCAACGTGATAATGCAACATACAACTGACCGTGACTAAACATGGGGGTACGCAAGTCAATACCAACAAACTTTATAGATTGTCCTTGAGATTTGTTCATTGTCATTATGTAGGCCAATTTGATTAAAAATTGTTGGGCGAGGCATCTTGATAGGTATTTCATTAGAGGAATGAGGTAAAAAGATTATAGGAATGAATACCGTCGTGCCAAACTTATTGCCAGTCAGGATTGTGGCCTCAATTACATGTTTGAACAACTTGGTAACAATCAACCGCGTGCCATTGCAAAGGCCGTCTTTCGGCGCTATATTTTGTAGTAACATAATGGGACATCCCACTTTTAATTCCAATTTAAATAGAGGTAGCCTAGAAGTGTTCAAAGAATTTAAGAACTCATTTGGATACTAGTTAGTTATCCTAGGATTACTTTCATCTTGACATAATTTATCTTCTGTGTAGTAAGTCACAGATTCACCTAGAAAAATAGCGAGGGTATCCATATTAATTGCAATTACATCATCATTGTGGGATGAAAGAATTTTTCGTTCAATTAGGTAAGAAGGGGTAACAACACACTCCACATTCAATAATGGATATATGAACTTCACCAACTCTTCAACATTCCAACAACGGTGTAATGTGGAAGGCAGAAGCACAATTTCGTTAGGGCTTGAGCCAACCTGAAAAATGAAGGTATCCGATTAGAAAAATCTATAAGAAATGCATAAATAACTATTTAATAAATATGTAAAGAACGTAATATTTTGAAAAAAAATGTTATACCATGGTCAAAACATTTGCAAATGATGAAGTTTGGATGTTCGTAATGTCGAGGCGCATGTTTGTGTCTAAGGTAAGAATTTTGACATCCTTCCAAAGAACTGATCGTCATAATGAGGCAGCGAAAATTTCTTCGCAAACTCTTTTAGTAATGACGGGTGATATTTTTCTAAAATCCCCCCCCGAGAACAAAAATTATCCCCCCCCCCCCCAAAAAAAAAGGATTTTGATTACTGCATATATCCCGTAATGCTTGGTCAAAAACTTCAACACAAAACCGATTTTGCATTAGCACTTCATCCCAGATTATAAGCTTGGCTAGTTTAAATAACTTTGCTTGAATTGATTGCTTTGAAAACCCACAATTAGAATTTTCAAATATGTCAAGCGGAATATAAAATGTTGAACGCGTTGTTCGAGTGCCAACCAATAATAAGGAAGCAATGCCTGAATAGGCAACCATAATGACTACATGGCCTAGACTACCGAAAACTTCAGTATTTGTGTAATATAAAAAGGTCTTACCCATTCCAGCCCCACCATTTAAAAAAGGAAGTACATTTTCATCAAACACAGAAGTAGTAATGGCTAAGTAAGCATGTTGTTGCCCCAAATTAAGATGGTCTATGTTACATTGCACGTCCGCGGTGTTTGTATCTACTTGAAGTTGTCGATGCTCCTATATTAGCCGATTCTCTCCGGGGGTACTCCAATTTTTTAGAGGTAATGGAATTGGTGGAAATTTGGTCAAACTTTTTCCAGACTCTTATAGAAAATAGTTGAGAAGATACAATTCGAAATCATTGACCTCTGCATCAGTTGGAGAAGGAATTACAAATGATCTACGGAGGTTGTGAGCGAGATCTTCACATATGTATGATGAGAATTTATCCTATAGTAATTATGGATTTATAGGGGAACATTAGGTGAGTATAACAGAAAAAATTCATCGAAGTTAATATCCCGTTTTCATCACCGGGACCTCTTGCATGCACTGAACCCATTCATCGACATCTTCTAAAAGTCTGAGTGCAACACATGCTGACTTGAAAGAATCACGCAAGACATTATTTATAGTCCATAAGAACTTAAATGATCGAGATTCTTTTACAACAGTAAGAAGCAGTCTCAAATAAAACCTTTATCTTGAGTTCGAGAAATCAAAGTACATTCTACCAATTGTGAAACCCCTTTTTGAACTTCGCTTTGTCCATATCTTAGATGCCTTGTCCCACCAATAGTGTTGTGGAAATTCTTGATAAGTGAGGGCACACGTTTCTTCATTGGAAGCACAATATGCAAAAAATGCAGTTAAAGAAGTCTCTTGAGTTGAACCTCGACGAATTATGTCATCCATCAACTCATTCGGATTAAAAAAAACATGATGCATTCCAGGGAGGTGAAGATCCAATCGCATAAACCAATATACCTAGCATCTAAGTATTGCTGAATTTCATCAATGCCTCCTAATACAATAGTGCTGCGATCAAATCCCTTGTATATATATTTGTGAATGTACTTGACACATCTAAGCCCCGAACAAACTTGAACATTAATGTGGCAATTGAACATCCGACATAAATAGATATTATAAGGATCAACATCTCGATTATCAACTTGTTTCCCATTCCCAATACTAAAGACTCAACCGTCATTACAACATCGATATGCTGGGTACCCACCTTTATCCATAGTGGTAGTGTCACAAAACTCTCTCCGGTATTTCTTTGTGCATTTACCATGTTCCATACATGGGGCTCCAGGAGACCAAACTCCGTAAGAGCCATGTACCATACAACCCAAAATTGTTTCAAAAAGGGTGGGGTCTTCTTCTAAGCTAGGAAATTCTTCACAAACTATGTTATCAACTTGGGAAGTTGTTTTAATATTTCTTGGACCATCAAGAAAGATTAAGGCATTCATGTGAGGTAAAACGCTTTTCGGAAATTCAATTGTGAATATGTGAGCCACCTTCTTGCCAAGTACATGGTTATTTTCAATCTTCTTCATCAAGGCCTTCCTCTTTAGTTCAAATTCACGCGCCACCAAGTCTGGACGAAGAAATGCATTTTCATTAGGCAATAATTCTTTGGTGATTTTTTTCTATTTCGGGTTTGCGGTCATAGTGAAAAAAACATTGGGGTGTTGGTTGTAACACCTTATGGCCACAGAACCTTGATAAATCTCAAACATATGTCTCGCACTACCCGTGAAATAAGAAGGAAAAATAATTCTCCTACGAATATCATCTGGTTGTAAACCGTTTGGCATACCATCACTGAGATCCTTGTACAACTTTACCTGAAGCCTTCCTTGATTGAGTCGGTAATTAGTTAATAGATTTTTCTTTGCACAAGCCCAAACATCAATAATAAACTCTTGGAATAATTTCCCCCCTCTAAGGATTATGGAGTAGTTGGAGTCACGCTTGAACAATCAGTATCCATAATAATTTAATTGAGTTAAGCGATCATCCTCTTCTTGAAACCCTCATACATCCCATAATTTCATTTCGGGGTGCCAACCAAGTTCACCGTGGGGGAATAGTAAGACGTCATGCAAAGGCAAATATGTCGAATGACACTCATTAATTTGTAATAACTCATTGCAGCCTTTGAGCCAAACAATAATATCACGCGTGCTACTAATGTTAAAACCACTCCCTGTAAAATAACAATAATCTCTTCAGATGATGGAAAGTTATACCTTCGACGGTCCTTTGAAGAACTATAATAAAGATAAAGAGGTAATTCTTGCCCCATTTTATCCATTTGATCCAAAATAGAGAAGGCTTCACGGTATTTAGAAGTGAATTCATTTTTCAATAACAAACATTGTTGTATGGTGTTAAGGACATCCCTCCTCAAATGTTGATTCCTATGGTATCGAATATCTAAAGCTACACCTAGATCATAAATGTACACTTGAGAATATGTGGCATTTAATTCATGACCCTCATTTGACAATAGGATCTAGTGGAATGGCTTAGCTCACCATGTATTGTAAAACTCGTGGGACCCCTCCCCGGGAAGGCTCGATCATCCATTCACACACCTAAAATTGTAAATGCATTGGTTGCATTATACTGTCTTGTATAATAATGAAAAGACCTAGATTGCTTATCATTGCCATAAAAAGAAGATTTATTGCAGCAGGGGGTTCCCTAAGGGCAGGTAGTCTGATTTGGCATTATAGAAAACACTTACCAAACAACGGTCATATCATAGATGAAGTTGTTAACCTTTCGGCAATCCAGTGTAAGGCATTACAATGAGGACATTTAATATTCATAGGTCCTAACTTGTGTCTTTCGGATAAAAGTCTAGTATGCCCTGCTCTTCTAAAACCTGCGTTATTTGTGATGACTTGCCTCCTTGACTTGAAATTGGGAAAGAAAGAACTTGAGTTGAGACTATCTCATCCATACATGTCATTAAAATTTTAAATTAATAAGGATGTTATACCAAATTATATAAGGAAGCATAGATACTCTTTATGATTCACTCGGAGCATTGTTCACCATATCTATCAGTGGTGGCGTGGGAAAAGACTGTGAATCTTCAGATACACTCCCAATGTGTTCATGGTTGGGATCACAAATGATAATATCATGAAAATATATGCTCAAGTTTCTAGGAAGAATAGCATGGGACCAATTATCAGTGTCGTAGGACTGCTGCATAATTGGGTCCCATTGTTGTAGAGGGGTGGGTGGAAACGTAAGAGTTGACAGAGTAGGATGTTGTGGGGTTACCAAATTCCTATTTGGACACCTTAGAGTGCTTGCACGTGACCAATTTGATGGTGTTGAGTAAGTCAAAGTGTGTAGTTGATTAGGACAGCTATTGGGATCAAGTTGTAACCTCTGTGCTCTTTCTCGATTACATCGTTGTCTTTGAGAAAACGCACGGTCACTTATTGGTGGGAAGTCCTGGCACGTTGATAAAATTAATTAGAAAGATATGATAAAAATGCAATTGATAAATTAAGAAAATGAGGAAGAATTACTATAGTTGGAATATCAATTGTAAGGCCAATGTCTGATAACGGGGTGCTATCACAAAGAGGGCAACACTATTGTAGAGGGGTGTGCAGTAATGTAGAAGTGGATGGAGTAGGTTGTTGTGGAGTCACCAAATTCATAATTCCCCACCCATAAGTTATTTTCGAAGTGTATGATTTAGTAGAATGATTAATGGGATTAAGCGGCAACCTTTGTGCTCTTTCTCGATCGCGTCACAATGTTTGGGCCAAGGCAAGGGTAGAAGTGGGAGGGAAGTCCTGGCATGCTGAGTAAACTAGATTAGAAATGTAAGAAAATAATAAATATTAAATAATGAAAAAAAAATGCAAACTAAAAAAGAACACAGCATGGTGGGGAGTTCGTTTTCTTTCCATTTCCCCTTATTTTTATCCTAAACTTGCTCCATTCGTTTTCTCTTCTAAAAAAACAATAATTAATGTAAAGAGTTGGGTTGCAAAAGTAAAAATTTTCATGGATATTAGCTCTTTAAGAATCATCTCAAATTCTGATTCATCGCGGATGACAATACCAGTGTTGATCATATGCATGTCTTGAATCTGTGAAGGAAAGGAAAAGGAGCGCAAATTCTATGAAAGCCCCTTGATAGAATGACATGGGGAGAAACTAGAAAGTTTATTTTTAGAGGGAATTTTTTTACTTACGTTGGAAAATGTAAGTGTGTTATCCATGTCCAAGTTAACTAATCTGACCGTCGTAGGTCCTATTAAAAATCATAAAATGAGATAATATTAGTAAAAAACCGTATTAGTACCTAAAGCAATATTAGTACCTAAAGTTGTTATTATGTTACCTGTTACCTTCTCTGTTACCTGCAATATTAGTAGAATTGTTATTAGTACCTAATGAATATTATTAGTACCTAAAGCAATAGTAAAGAAATATTCCTACTCTCAACCTAAACAATACATATCAAATTAAATGTATATAACTAAACCCTAAGAGTGTATAAACCCAAATCGGAATGTAAATAATAAAACCCTAAGAATGTAAAAAATTAAATGTAAATAACCAAAGCCTAAGATTGAACAAACCCAAATTACAATGCAAATAATCAAACCCTAAGAATGTACCAAATTAAATGTAAATAAACAAACCCTAAGAATGTAAATAACAAAACACTAAGAATGTAACAAATTAAATATAAATAAGCAAACCCAAATCTGAATGTAAATAACCAAACCCTAAGAATGTAAATAACCAAATAAAATCTCCGTAATGTACAAACCCAATATTGGAGACTTCGAGACAATGTGAGATGCGAAGGGGGAAGAAGAGCCAGTGGTGGTGGAGCAGAGGTCGGCGGTGTGGGAGAGGCAGTGGTGGTGTGAGAGCCCAAGGGGGAGGGTTTGTGTTGGGAGGAGTAGAGAGAGGGGGATACTCTTTAAGACGGGATACTCGTTCAGAACTGTTCGGCGTTGTCCATTTTTTTCTCAAAAGAGTGTGTAGTGTATTCTCAAAGGTGTGGTTACTTGACCACCATTAGATTGTACACGTGGCGAAATGTAGACCCTTTGATTACTTTGATAAGAGGAGATAAGTTGGTGAATAGTGAAACACCATTGTCCCATATTATATATATATATATATATATATATATATATACATCTAGTGCATAGTATTTATATCTCTAGAATACTCAACGTACTAACGATTCACGCATAGTATTATACTAGCATGCAACCTGCGTGATGCGCGGGCATTTCATACAATGTAAAATAAATACTAAAAATTAAATTAAAATAGTTTTAGTCAATAAATATACATACATAATAATTAAAATCATATGTAAATATGTTGGATTAATATTTCTTGGTGAGCAATTAAAAATAAGGAACCGGATGTAAGGGTAACAATTTTAGGCACGATATAATAAACACCAATTCACATGATATGTCTCATTCATGTCATATTCATGTGAGGATATTTTGGCAGAAATTTTCCTAATGTCATGTTCGTGTGAAAATCATGACTCGTGTTAGTTGTGTTATTCACATTCACTCTTGTTTTCATATATTATCGTATTTAATTTGTTGTAATATCCGGATCCACGTGGATACTCGTAGAATGATGGGGAATTTAGATTTCCTTTGTGTAGTACGTTTTATAATATTTAAAACGGTGTAAACACGCACGATGCACGGGCTATCCTCAAACAAACACTTTTTTTTCTAAAGTGCATAATAATAGAAAAACAACTATTTAATTTGACTAATTATATGACATGGAATTAATGATTAAGATAAACCATTATTTATTTTTTAAGTCCATAGAAAATATAAAAAAATGAAAGGTAACAATATTAAAAAAAAGGCCATTAGAATAATTGTTCACATGAATAAATCTCTATTTAAAAAATACCACTACCCATAATCAGAATCAGATTACACTTGGAAATTTTCTTTAAGAACTTGTTCTTACTTCATCTTTTACTTAGACAATGCACTTATACTTATTTTGGTTAAAATTTATGGATATTCTTTTTTGTGTTTGCGATTGGTTAATGATTTAACAGTGGGTTGTTGTTCATGGGAACTTCATTGATTTTCACTTTAGTGTAAAGTGCCAAGTATAAAACATGTCATGAGAAGATGGGCATTATATTGTAAATTGGAAATGGGACTGTTAAAAATGCAATGATGACTTTCTTCTATTTTTATTAATTGGAAGGCCACTTAGTTAGTATTATATCAACACATATCCCATCTATTAATCAAATCCATTAACAGACCTTCTCCACACAAAACCCATTTCAGAGAATGATTTAACACACCTTCTTCACATTAAACTGTCTACAAACCTTCTTCACAAACAAATTCATCCCCAACCACTTATCTGCCCCTAATTTTCTTTACATGCTAATGCATACCCATTATTTATCAACTGAGTCCTCAATGACACAGTTCATCTACGGACACGTTGTCAAGATATGTGAATAAAATAATATTTGTTTTAGTGTTCTTGGTGGTATATGGGATTGTACCAGAAACAGGAAAGTATCTAGTATTGATATACATGGATTGAAAAGAAAATGACGTAAAAAGAAAAATGCTAGAGGAAAAATAAACAGAGCATCAAAACCTTTTTAGAAAAATAATATCAAAACTCCCATTAGAGCAAAAGAATACATCTTCTCTCAATCAACAGAGATATTAATGCAGCAACTCATTGGATTGTTTCTTCCAAGGATGCTGGAGTCATACCTTTGGAACTCTCATCATCGTGTCATATCAATGATGGTAGACTAATATACTGTCTTTGATAGTAATAAGGAAACTTTGAGACCAAGTTTGTTCTTCTTTATTCATTTTTTTGTAGCCTAATATGTTGACATTGAAACTCATATTAGCTTGTTATTCTCTATTCATCTTTGTAGAGCTTAATAATACACTGGCATAGATAGATATACAGTCCGAAGTTTCTTCAGCTTTGAAATGGGGGTAAATAGTTAGTCATAACCCTTCCTTTTTGGCAGCCAAATCAACATAATTTAAAATGGGGGTAAACCGTATAAGGGAGAGGAAGAGAAATGGGTTTGAAGAGTTAAAGAGTGTATGAAACTCAGGTGATTGGATGCATATGAAGGGTCTAGAAGTTAAGTTGAACTCTCAAGATGAATGGTTTTTTTCCTATGATTTTCAAATACTTTGATTATGAAATTGCATTAAAAAAATTCATTACATTAATATCTCATTAAACCTCTAATACTATTGTATTAGAGGTATAATATAGATTTGTATTTTTAGAGTATAACTCACTACCCGAAGGGTCCCAGTTATCCCTTAAGAAACTTCAATAGTTAAAACATCCCTAACATAGTGGTATAAGTTATGGGCTATCATCTACACTTCCTGTAACCCATTTTAAATTCCCAATACTTAACTTTATTGTTTAGATCTCATAGGCCCTAGTCTCATTTTACCCTCATTACGACTAAGCCAAAGCCTCGACTATAGGCCTATTGAAATTCCCAAAGTCCTTATATAGTTCATAAACCATTCTATAACCTGATTTAATTTCTGACTAAATATTTTGATCTCTGACACCCTTTCGTAAAAAATTCATAACTAATTCAAAAAAAATCAAAAAAGTACGAAACTAGCGGCCACACGTTCTTAACGAAAATATCTATCTACATGACCAAAAACCTAGGGTCATTCAAACGACATACAGATATGGTTCAATCTCGTTCAAATGATCTCAGAAATTTCTGTCAGCTTCGTCCCAAACTCATTTTTCTCCATGGTTAACACCTCAAACCTTCATGAAACTCTCCCAAACCCTATCCAACATACCAAAACCTCAAACACATGTCAAGGGACAATTTCTAATGTAAATAATACATCAAATCTATAAGAAATCTATTAAAGAATAGATTAAATTCCAAAATTATCAAAACCCCAGTTCATAATGTTCTTAATGCATATTCATCAATATACCCAGATTTCTTTCAAGTTACTCATCAGAATATTTTAGATTTCTTATTATATAGATAAAGGGATTAATTCTACCTGAATCCTACTCCAAATCATGAATGATATCGAAAGAAATTTCAAGAATACACCCAAGTCATGTAATTTCAACCCTACACTACATGGGTATTATAACATGATTAAAGGAATAGAAAGATAAACACATGCCTTGGTCCAATAGGTATAATTTTTTTTACTTGATGATGGAGTTTCTCTTCCCTTTCTCTGATCTTGATTTTGGTAATGTCCGTGGTGCAAAACGGTGTGGTAATATCTAGTTTCCTTCTCCTCTTCCTCTCCTATGGCCTTCACTCTCTCTAAACCATTATAACACTAGCCTCCCACTCCAATGGGCTCATATAATTCTTATATTTTTGGAGTTACATCTACCATAAACTCCTGAATGATCGAAATGCCCTTATTTGATGCCGGTTTGGTCTAAAATCATCCCGGGATCCAATCAACACATCCAAGTACACTATCTAGACTATTTCGACCCATTCGGAACCAACCATTACCTCAAAATCACCAACTGAGTCACTCTACCATAATGTCACATCTCAACCTCATATAGTCTACGCTCGACTCCTGGTTGAGATCTAACAGAGTCACATCACTATTACTCGTTATGACGTAAAATAACAAATCACTATTCAGTTAGTAATTATATTCCATAAACGTTAATCTTCATCTTTCTTGATTAATATTTTATTCAACATGAAATTATTAATTCCACAAATTTACGACACACATCAAATTCCAAAAATCATCGAATTAATTAATTTTCTAAATACTTAGAAATACGGGAGTTACACCATATACAGTGACCATTTTGAAATGGATTTGGGTGTCATGGATATAAACCATGACTAGTGTTCAGACATTTATGACCGAAAAGGCAGGAATGTTAGTGCCATAATGAGTCAGGGGGAGTCATGATTTTGAACCGTGACCCCTTGGTCATCCCTCATGACCATGACCCTCAATCCTTATCACTGTATATGGTCATGAGTGGGTCACCATTTTTTATCGTGACCACCAATGTGACAAAACGGGCAAAAAAATTGGTGCCATAATGGGTTACATGGGGGTCACGAGTTTGGATTGTGACCCCATTTGTCACAGCTCTTGACCGTGACCACCCCATAATGAGGTCACTTTAAACCCTAGTCATTAATTTGGTTATAGTAAATATCTAGAAGTTACGATTTTGTACCATGACTATGTGGTCACGGTCCACAATCGTGACCCATTTATCGTGACCATTTCTGATTTTTGGTGACCCATATTAGTTGTACAATTATGATATTTGATATTAATCTTTTTTGATGTGTTTTGGTAGATTTTAATATGTTTTTTTATCACTTCTATTAAGGTATTTTTCTTCCTCTAGTTGTTGTTATTGGTGGTGGTGGTGTTGCTGTTGTTGTTGTTCTTCTTCTTCTTCTTCTTCTTTTTCTTCTTCTTCTTCTTCTTCTTCTTCTTCTTCTTCTTCTTCTTCTTCTTCTTCTTCTTATTATTATTATTATTATTATTATTATTATTATTATTATTATTATTATTATTATTATTATTATTATTATTATTATTATTATTATTATTATTATTATTATTATTATTATTATTATTATTATTATTATTATTCTTGGTGTTCTCTCTCTAGGTCCCTAATTTTTTAATTGATATATTTGTCTATTTTGAGGTTGTTTGAAATTATCGGGGGCTATATGCATTTCAAATTATTTTTAGTTATCTATGTGGTTTGTCGTCCTCTTTAACTTCATAGTTGTAGTTATTACTTCATTCTTAACTCTTATTTTTATCATCGTTATTGAATATGTGACACAAATCTTTGAACTTATGCAAGAGTGGAGGCATGTATAGTCATATCATTGACGTGCAACACGATCATGAACTTAAGTCGGAAGAGGACTTCAATGCATTGTTTCCTAAAATTATGAAGAGAATATTATTATGGAGGAATACTTATTTTTGAACATCGAGACGGATTCGAATATCAAAATTCTTCAGCATTCAAGCCTCAGCGAGATTAAGTTTGGTAAGGTTGAGTTTAAATTTCTTTAAATGTTTCATTTAAAATTGTTGGGATAATTTTCTAAAAATTTGTTTTTATCAAAATGAGTTTTTGAAGAGAAGAAATTTTTTTGGCAGCACCGAACCGAACTGATACCATTTTACCCAGATCGGTCCCTGTTACTGTTTTGACCGAACCGAACCCATGGTTTTTTATAGGAACGGTTTAGTTTGCCGAAATCAGATTTTTCCACTGCCTCAAATCTTTTAAGATTCTATAAAACCTATTTTGGTGGTGGATTTGTTCAAGACTTTGGGAGAATGTTTTTAAAGTCCTAATACATCAAGTCTTCATATTTTTAAGTCCAAAAACACCTTTCTGATTCACACTAAATATCCCAATTACTTTTGTGAATATTTTGGGAACCCTAGATTCAACCTTGTTGAACTTTAGCGTTGTGGAGTGTTATCTCTACTGCTATTTTGGTAACACTTGAGGGAGGTGCTAGTTGATGACTACGTGTCAATTGGGGGTGCTCGTGAGTATTCCTTGCTGAAGATAGAATTGCGGTTCTTGTGGATTCGCTGCAGGAGTCCATTGCTGATTTAGGTTGCGGCCTATGAGAGTTTCCTGCGATAAATTCTTTGCAGATTTCGTTGGTATTCTTGTAAGTTGTAAATTGTAAATTATTATTGAAGTAAAGGTTTTTACTCTAAAAGCTTTTTTTTCCAGAAAATTGGTTTCCATTGCATGTTTCCTAATTTTATGATTTCAAATCACCTAGATGCATGATTTAGGGTTTAACCAAAATTTGGGATTAATTGAATTTTGTTGATTTGTCATACAATTAAATCAATTTCAAAACACTTGAACTATTCCGCTGCACTGCACAAGTTTACAAATTGATATCAAAGCTTTTTAATAAGATCACCGCATTCTCAAGATGCTCTGTTGGCCATTCCATAATATGTTTAAGATTTGTATTTGTGGTACTTTAATTAATATGTTGGAACTCTAACTTTATTTCGACAGATTAATTATGGTATTAAATGGTTTTTCATGAACAAATTCATAAGTTGGATTTATTATGCATGTTAAACGTTTATTCTTATTAAATTGTAAATACACACATGAATATAATGTCCTTAAATCAATTAAATAAATTTTTTTCTTAAATAATAAAGTAAACTTTCGCCATACCCTTTAAGACCTCAATTCGAATTTGGGTTATTCCAACGGTAATCTAACTTCGAGTCAGGGCGTTACAACTTGGTATCAAAGCATTAGGATCCACGTGTGCGACGGAGTGATAACATGTCTTCCTTATTTATATTTCCTAGAACAAACTAATATATTGAATTACATGTTCTTATAGGATGGAAGTTAGGCGTAATAATGTCACTTTTGGGAACAACGAGCTTCAACGGATGGAAAGGGACGTGCATCAGTTAGTTAACACTCACTCACGGAGAGAGGGGTAATCGTAGCAGGACTGTAGAAAGTATTATTATAGCTTCTATTTTGAAGGAGTTTTGGTGTTTGAACCCTTCAACTTTCAGTGGTACCAAATGAGAATCCCATTCATTTATATCTAGTTCCTTAGCTTTTTGTTAGGGGTTAGAGGTAGTTGAGTTTAACCCACCCATATTTGTGGGATTGCCCTTAGGTGGCGGTGTTATCCTTAGAAAAGTCTGTCAAAATTGTGTAATCATAGCTTGAGACAATATTCTGGAGTACGATCTTATATTAATGGATATGGATGGCTTTGAAGTTATCCTCGGTATGGATTGGATGTCCACTTTTGATGCCACTATCGAGTTCCATCGGCATAGTGTGTTAGTATCGCTTTCAGATTGGTCTCGCTTGGCAGTGATCATAGCATAAATTATCCTTGCAAATTCTCTTCTACTAGATATTAGAAACATTTATTTGGATGGTTATGCATCATTGTGGTGCAAGAAGAGCATGTACGTGTGATTGCAAATTATCCTGTTGTTCTGGATTTTCCCATTCTATTTCCTGAGGATCTTCCAGGAGTACCCCCGAGTCGAGACATTAACTTTGCTATAGAGATTCATCATGGTGTTTCACATATTTCCAAACCTCCTCATCGGATGGCCCCCTTGGAGTTACAATAATTAAAGCTCCAGTTTGATGATATCACTAGTAAGAGTTTTATACGCTAAAGTTCATCCCCTTGGGGAGCATCGGTCTTTTTGAAAAGAATTAGAACAACACTTTCAGACTCTATATTAATTACTATCAATTGAACAGGATGACAGTGAAAAAAAAATATCCTATGCCTAGGATCAACGATTTATTTGATTAGTTACGAGGAGCGAGGAGGTCCTCCAATATTGATCTCCGATCTGAGTATCACCAATTGCGAGTTAGGGAGGAAGATATCCCTACGATAGCTTTTTGGATGAGGTACGAACATTACGAGTTTTTGGTCATGCCTTTCAGCTTGATTAATACCTTTGCTGCAATCATGGACCTCATAAATCGCATTTACCGACCATACTTGGACCGATTTATGGTGGTCTTTATTGATGTTATTCTGTTATATATGGCTTTTAATGTTGATCACGAGGAGCATTTATGTACTATACTTCAGGTACTCAAGGAGAATCAATTTTATGCAAAGTTTAGTAAATGTGAATTCTGAGTGGATGAGGTCAAATTTCTTGGCTACGTAGTGTCGAGTCCGGGTATTTCCATTGATTAGTCCAAGGTTAAAGACGTCCTCGGATAGGAGAGTTCGAAGACAGTCATAGAGATTCAAAGTTTTCTTAACTTGGTTGGATACTACAAGAGATTCGTTCAGGATTTCTCTCAAGTTGCATCGCTTCTTACTCGGTTGACACAAAAAAGTCCATTTTGTATGGTCAGATGAGTGTGAATATGCCTTTCAGGAATTGAAGTTTAGGCTTACCTCAGCAGCTATTCTTATTCTTCCCGGGCATAAAAGAGGGTATATAATGTACCATGATGCCTTTAAATCTGGTATTGGTAAAGTTCTTATATAGGTGGGTAAGGTGGTTGCTTATGCATGTAGACAACTTAAGACGCATGAGAGGAAATACCCTACTCATGATATTGAGTTAGCCGTTGTGGTGTTTGTTTTAAAGAGTTGGTGGTATTACTTATATGGTGAGTGTTTAGAGGCATTCACAGATCATAAGAGTCTCCGATACATCTTCATTCATCGATATGTTAACCTCCCGTAGTGGAGGTGGATCGAGCATCTGGAAGACTATGAATTTACATTGGAGTACCATCCAAGAAAGGACAATGATATTGCTGATGCCCTTAGCAATCGTGGAAAGATGTATGCCAAACTTCAGCGTTATGACTTGCATGTTCATCGGAGTAATAATAGGGTTTATTTATGGGGTATGATAGTTAGACCATTCGTTCATCAGAAAGTCATGGATGCTAATTTATTTGATGATGAGATCATGCTTTTACAAAACCGCATTCAATGCGACGAGGAATTTAATACTCTCACAGTTGATCAAGGTGGTGGTGCCCGACATAAGGGTAGGTTGATTATCCCAGCCATTGAGGAGCTTCAAGCTGAGATTGTAGGAGAGTTTCACCATTCTCAATTCAGTATACATCCAAGAGCTACTAATATGTATAGGGACCTTTGCAGAGATTTTTAGTGGTTAGGGATGAAGTGAGTTGTGGATTTGTTTGTGGCAAGGTACTACAAGTGCCAACAGGTGAAGGCCAAACACAAGAAGCCGATTGGATTATTGCAACCACTTTTAATTACCGAGTGAATATGGGAGCATATCACTACGGATTTCGTTACACCTTTGCCTCGATCTGAGAGAGGGAACGGTGTGGATTAGGTTGTAGTAGACCATCTCACTGAGGCATCACACTTTCTATCGATTAAAGTCCTAAATAACATAGAAAAATTGGCTAGACTTTATATTCAGGAGATTATCCAACTACATAGTGTTCCCCTCACTATTATTTCAGATAGGGATCCTCGGTTTGTCTCTCAATTTTGAAGGAGGTTCAGGAGGAATTGGATACTAATCTAAATTTGAATACGACTTAACATCTCGAGACTAATAGGCAGCCTGAGCATACTATTCCGATTTTGGATGATTTACTGCGAGCGTGTACTTTAGACTTTCGGGGTAGTTGGGATGAGAACTTGCCTCTTACATCTTATAATAACAGTTATCAGTCGAGCATCGAGATGTTCATCGTTGAGGAACTGTATGGGAGACTGTTCCATTCCACGGTATATTTGGAAGAGTTGGTGACAAGCATCTCACGAGTTCCGATATGATCAGGGAGATGACTGGGGAGGTTGAGTTGATTAAATAAAGACTTATTATGACCCAGAATAGACAGAATAACTATGCTGATAATTATCGTATACCTCTAGAGTTCTGAGTAGGTGATGATGTGTTACTAAAAGTTAGGGCCTGGACTAATAACAAGAGGTTTGGCCAGAAGGGCAAGCTCGCGCCTCAATATAATGGTCCATTTGAGATCCTGGAGTTGATTGGGGAAGTCGCTTATCGTTTGGCATTACACTACACAAAAATGCTAATTTTGTGACTGCCCTTTTGTGACTGCTAATGGGGGTGACAAACTTATCACTCCCAGGAGCAGTCACGAAACCATTTGTAACTCCCATTAGGGGTGATAAAATCAATGGATAATAAAAAATTTGAGTCAATTAGTTTGTCACCGCTAATGGGAGTCATAAATGTTACCATATGATTAATTTGTGACTCTTATAAGCAGTCACAAATTTATAACTGTCACAAGCAGTCACAAATTTATCAGTAGGCCTAAGTTATGACTCTTATGAGCAGTCACAAAATTATAACTGCTATGAGGAGTCACAAATTTTGGTATAATACTAAGTTTATGACTGCTATCGACAGTCATAAATTTGTAACCGCTCTCATCAGTCACAACTTTTAGTCTAATACTAAATTTGTGACTGCTATTGGCAGTCATAAATTTGTAACCGCTCTCGACACTCATAAATTTTCCCTAATACTTAATTTATAACCGCTATTGGCGGTCACAAATTAACTTTAATTTCCCTCTTCTCTCTCATCTCTCTCTTTTACCACTCCCTCCCCTTTCAGAAAACGTTTCACTCCCGCCCCCGCCCCTTTCTCTTTCAATCTCTCTTCACTCACTTAGAGCGATTAAACGATTACGGTATTTACTTCTGGTAGTCGGATCTATTTCCACTGTCCCAAACTTCACGCTGGGGAAGTTGGGTTCCGACTACTTTTCCACCAACGATCTGGCCTTGTGGACCCGCTATGGAAATGGTAAACCCGTTCGCGAAGGGTTGTAGAGTTGGTGACGTCATTGATGGGAGTATGGTGGCGGAGATGGAGAGTATGTCGAAACGGCCGTGGAAAGTAATAGTGGCGCCTGGGGTAGTGGAGGGTTGATGGAGGGTGACGTTAGTGACTGTACCCGACCGGGTCAACACGCAAAGACCCGTGTTTCGTTTTCGGCAAAAACGGGTGATGGGGTCGACTATGTCAGCGCCGCCAGCGAGTTCTAAAACATAAGGGCTCATTGATGGCTCGGCTTCGCGAGTTATGATGACGGGGGGCTTGGGTTTGTTTTTGGAGCCGGGGGGAGGCCTCTTGGGTGGCGGATAACCTCGATGCTTGCTCCATCGTTGTTGGTGGGGGCGCGGTTGGGGCTTCTACTACGGCTATTTGCTTCCTCCGAGGCTTGACATTCACGTGCTAGATGGAAGTGGTGAATTTGTTGTTGCTGATTATTAGGAGGATTGGGCTAGTTGGAAGTGGTGAATTTGCTGATTATTAGGCGGTTAAACAACTACGGTACTGGGTGGGTGAGTATTGGGTTTTCCTTCTGGAAGTTGGATCTATTTCTACTAACCAGAGCTTCTGGAACCTGCTATTCTTCATTTCCATTTCGGTAATCCCTAAAGTTTGACTTATTTTTGCATATTAAGTTGATGTATTTTTCTTATACATTTGGGTTTCAGTCTGTTATTATCTGTATCTATTGCGTTGCAGATACTATTATCACAATGAATGGGGTAGTAGCTTCATATTAAGAAATTATCAGGTTTGATTTTTCTTCTTACATGTTGAATGTGTGGTTATGGTTTCATAAATTCAAAATCTGGGTGGACTTAGGTTATGGTTTTGATATACATGTTGAATGTTTTCCTTATGGTAGAAGTCCAACTAATTTATAATACTTTTTCAGTATAATACTCTAATTTTGATGAGAGTTTTAATTTCTTGTCTAAATTATAGCCTCACCGAGTTGATTTCCAACATTTTGAAGAGTTGTATTTCTTATAGGTTATAAGATTAAATTTATTTTATTTTTTGTTTGACATCAAATTTTAGTACGCTGACGGGAGAGTGGGTATTCTTTGCATCATTATTGTTGGTAATTTTAATACTCGAGTTCTTATTTAACTAAAAGCTCTTATTGTTGGTAATTGTTGATAACTAAATAGAAAATAATTGTTGTTGGTAATTTTAATACTCCAGTAGTTCTTACTATCTAAGGGATCATAATTATAACTATGATTGATCATAGTGTCGAGAAATTTATCTAATACATGTTCCAACTTCAATTTTTAACATAAAAAATACTATGATTGGTATTTTTTCATTCATAGTGTCAAGAAATTTATCTAATACATGTTCCAAGCTCAATTTTTAACATAAAAAGGATACAATCATAGTATTTTTTTAAAAAAAACTGACAGGGTCTTTATAAATAAATGAAAAATCCTTCTTTTGTAGGTTACTTCAGCCCAAGAAGAACAACGAAACCATAACATCTGAAAAGAGTGTCGAAAAGAAGGAATGGCAAATTAGTATGAGTTATAAATAGCAGCAACTCTGATATTAATAGAGTCGATATTAATAGCAGCAGCTAAATTGATGCACACATGCATATACACATGCACACACACGCATATACACATGCACACAGAGATCTGTCACGCACACACACGTGCACATAGACACACACGCACAAATCTATCACACACACACAAGTCTATTTTTATCACACACGAACATATATGTCTCACACACAAGCATAAATCTGATGATGTGGATTAAAGCTTCAATTGGAGATTTTGAATGCAGACTGAATCTTACAAAGTGCTTAATTTTTCATTTAATTTTTTTCTCATTACGTGTTCCGCAGATATAATGTGTGCAAGTGATTTTTTCTCATTTGTTGTTTTTACAACCTGTGATTATATAATTGAGAAACTTGACAGTTCACTTGGATATGGCAAGTAGCCCAGAGGTTGCGATATATTTTTATTAGAGCATAATCAGTATATTCAGGTAAGTTGAGTCATTTGGTAATTTTTTGAAAAACAATTGTAGAAACTTTGGATTACAATAGTTTTACACATTTTAGTAAGTTGGTTTCACTTATGATTTGAATTAGGAATTTAAGGTCTTTTGCTTTTATGTCATTACATGAAATTTTCAAGATTCCCAAATTAATGTGATCCAAATGAACGTATAAATATATTATACTGATCCAAATGAACGTATAAATATATTATAACAACAGTAAAATATAAAAACTATTAAATATATTATAATGATGTGATTACAGAGGGCACCATTGGTTGAGGCCAACCTCCCAGCATAGTAGACCTTATGTGATGAATGTCACCCATTTTCCAAGTAAGCCACCAATGTCATTTGTGTTTGCTTGAAAATTTGAAAGGAGATTTTAGTTTTTTGCAGTTTTGAAATCGATTGAAATTTGTAAGACTTGGTATTTATTATATTGTTTTACTTTTTTACGTATTTGGTATCCATGAGCGACTTGAAGGTATGAAGCATGTATTTTACTTTATGGTATTCACTAAATTGTTTTTTTTTTTATTGTTGGATAGTCCCTTGAGAAGGGTGGATAGTCCAATAAACAAAGGAGACTGCGCCCAATTTTTTTAAAACTTTGACACTTTATTTTTTTATTTCATTCATCTACATATTTTTGTTCGTTCATATGTTAATTAAAACCTTTTTTTTATTCCATTAATGATTAGTTTTATTGCTATAATGTTTTAATGCTATATGTGAATTAATGATTAGTTTTAATGCTATATGTGAATTAAAACCTTCATATGTGAATTCATCCCTCCTTATGTGGTTAAATGTCATCCCTAACATGATAAAAGTATCAGCACGACTGTAACATCAATACCAATCTGCCTATATTGCAAATTGTACCTTCTTCCATTTTACATCGGGTATTAATTTAGATCAATTAGTTTGCTAATATTCACTGTGACGTTTCATATTGCAAATGGCAGTGATGTTTCAAATATTTGACAGTGATGTTTCAAATGTGTAGGTTTCTATGTTTTCATATGTGTAGGTTCAACCAATTAATAGCGGCAACCGTGTCAATCAACATGCGAAGGGATAAGAAAGCGTGCCACTGACTGAGGTATTGTTTCATTGCATCCCATTGTATTGTGCAGTTATAACTTCACAGGTTGTGGGGAAACCGAACATTTAATAGACATGACCTGCAAAATTTAATTGATTCTGGAATGCCATTCACTTAATATCTATGAGTTGGGTGTCAAAAATATTTTGCTTTTGGGGTCTGTTGAGTTAACTAAATTGTCAATAGGCCTCCTCCACTACCACATGTCAAGTTAGTTTACATCTTTGTTACTTCTCTCCTCCTTTATGGGCTAATTTATTGGATTTCTGATGGTCAATTAATATATGGTTGCAACAATGATAAACTCCTAGTATTTTAGTATATTTGATTGGTTGAATGCTAAACTTTTTCTTACAGATAGCAAAAGAAAGGATAGGCTCATAATAGTAAGTACAGTTTTTTGTTTTTTCCCTTTCTCACTCTACTCTATAGTAAGTACACATGTAATCTATATTTTAGGGTTTGTTTATGAGGTTTTTTTTCTGTCTTTTGTATAAGATAGTTTGATCAACAAGTGTTTTTCACTATTATCGTAGTTTTACATTTTTTTGCGTATGTTATTGACAAAGATTTATTTAAGGTGCTTGCCCATATTGGTCATATGTTGTAACATTTTTCATAGAATCTGTCATCTATATTGATTTACTCAACTTTGTTTGTTTCTAACCAAGGTGAATAAATCCCACATATAGGAAGATGGGATGAGCACGGGAGTGGGCGAATAAATCCACATGTAGGCTCTATGGAAGCAGTTAACTCTATAGCAGGCCCTGTAGCATACTAAGAAGCAGCCATTGATTTATTTGATTCGAGTTCAACTTCAATCGTGGTCATTGTCGGTTATTAGCTACTCCATATGCTATTGTTTCAAGTCTGACATCACTTCTTGAAGCCACTGCTGCCCTCATCCCGCTGCCACAAAAAAGGTAATCTCTCCCACACATGTTCTCACCTACAATTTTTTTGGAAAAATAAATTTTTTCTTGGTTTTGCCGCTGCAGTTTCAGTTTTGTTGTTTCAATTCTTCATCTTTGGTAGAATATCTCAATATTGCATTTCATGTTTCTCGAGCTCAGTAGTAGCAGGTGGGCATGGGGGGGGGGGATCAACAGGTAGGGGGTGATTAGGGGGGGGGGGGCTGAGTGGTGATGGGCACCAGCAGGTAAGGGGTGATGGCAGGGGCTGAGTGGTGGTGGCTTGGGGTGACAGGTGGGTCGGAGAGGGGGGGCATCAACAGGTAGGGGATAATGGAAAGGAAAAGGTGGGGGTGGGGGTGTGTGGGAGGGGGGGGGGGGGGGAGGCAGCAACAGGTGGGGGTGGGGTGGGGGAGGCCGCATCAGGTGAAAGCATTGAAGGATAAAATTATTTGCTCAGGTTTGCTCACATCAGATTTCAGTTTATTTATTTATTTTTTTACGATGTTTTTTCCATTGAAGCTTTTGTTAGGCGATTTTTTTTTATATTGTTGGATTTGTCATTATCCCTTGAGAAGGGTGGATAGTCCAATAAACAAAGGAGACTCTGTCCAATTTTTTAAATCTTTGACACTTTTTTTTTTAGACAATGAGAATTCATTTGATGAATATTAACTATTTGAATGTTGTTGGACAATTTGTTGTTTGTTAAGCATGGTGAATAGTTTATCAACAAAGGAGATTATGACCAATTGTTATAAATTACTCTTTTTTTGTTAGGAACGATATTTTTACGGTTTTGCAATTATGTACTTCAAAAATTTTCGCCGTTTTGTAATTACGTGCTTTCGAAATTTTTGTCGTGCCTTCAGGCACGGGCATTCCGCTAGTATATATATATATATATATATATATATATATATATATATATATATATATATATATATATATATATATATATCCACATATATATGCATATATCTGCATATATGAACATTCTGACCAATTAGACACACTAACACATATGGGTAACTCGGACTTGTTATATATAGAAAAATACATGATTTGAACACGAAAAGGACTCGATACGACATGAACTGAACTATCCATGACTTTTTAACATAATTATATGGATTGAGCAATGTTTGATACTGGCCCTATGTGACTTGGACCTGATACTGCATAAACCATTATCATTCTACGCCAAAATTCTGTTAACAGGTATGGTTAGTACTCTATCTAATTTTTTTTGTGTGTTTCCCTATATTTGTCTATTAGTTATTGACGTCAACATAATTTTTTGAATGTAAATGATTCATAGTTTAACCATAACTCTTTTATTTTCTGATTTCATGTACTTGAACCTCCCCGTTGTTGGGGAAGGCACATTGACTTTGAGATATTAGAGGGTGATTAAAAAGAACCAGAGCACTTGAAGGTGTCGATTAGTTATGTAAAGTTTGAAGCATCTTATAGGGAAGAAGAATCTCTTCGTGAACAGAAGCTGCAATTCCTTGAGTGTGCCAGAAGGATTTTTGATAGTGCAACTAACTACTTCAAAACAACTGCTCCTGATCTGAACGAGGGAAGAGCTATGCTACATGAGGAGTGTCCTGCATTCGAGAGAAGCTTTGGATAACTTGGAGATGTAAATTTAGTTCGAGTGAAGCATCCGATGTTACATGATCATGACATTTCATGTCATCGAAGTGTTGTGTCGTTATTTTTTTAATTTATTTTTTATTCTATGTTCATTTTGTACTTGGTGCCCAAGAAGGGTTTATTTGATGTTAAATTAAGTTTAAACAAGTTTTATGTGTACCGGATATTTGGAATCTCAGAAATATAAATGAAATGTTGTCGAATTTTTTAGACTTGTTATCATGATATTTATTTTACTTTCATTATTTCATCATTTTGTATAAATATAAAGATATTTGTAATAGTTCTTATCACATTTAACAAATTCAATTTCGTAATTGCTAATAGCATTCATAAATTTGTCACTATTATCAATTTTGTAACCGCTAACAGCAGTTACGAATCTTATATTCGTGACTGCTGTTAGCAGTTACAACTAGCAGTTATAAATTGGGGTCACCAGTCATAACCCCGTAGGGGTTAAAAAAATTTATGACTGCTGCTAGGAGTTATAATTTTTCTTTTGTCACCCCCTAAATTATGACGATAAATAGAAGTTATAAAGGCCATTTGTGACTGCTAACAGCACTCACAAATCTCCCATTTTGGTGTAGTGTTACCTCCTCAGTTGACTCACGTTCACGATGTGTTTTATGTTTATATGTTGAAGAAGTATCTGCACAATCCTAGTCATGTGAAAAATTGGCAAAATATCGAGTTGCATGGAGACACTACGTTTCTGACGCGGCCTTTATCTATTTTGTACCTTGAGGATAGGGTGATGCACAACAAGGTTAACCCTTTGGTGAAAGTCCTTTAGCAATCTCAGGTTGTTGAAGGTACTACTTGGGAGAGAGAAGTCGAGATGCGGGAGAGATATCGACAGTTGTTTGAGTGACTTAGGATTTATTTCAGGGACGAAATTTTCTAAGGAGAGGAGAATATACTATTCGCACTTTTTATTATGTACAAGTATTTCGGCTTATTTATATGTCAACGTGCCATTAACGAAAATTCTACGTTGCATGTCTCACATGGAAATTTATTTATGCAAATATGATTTATTTAAGAACTTTGGTAAAGTTTTATGCAATTCTGACAAGAAACGACCGATGAATGGACACGAGTAGTAGGATACAACACCTTTTAATGGTATGCGACACTGCGAAAACATAACTTTGTACAAATTGTTTAAGACAATTAGTAAGTCAAAAAAATAATTTTACCATATATGTAAACTCATAAAAATACAAATAAAATTATCATGGGGTAAAAAAATAAAATAAAAAGAGAAATAAAATAAATAAATAAAAAATCATTTTTGTCAAAATAATGAAAGTGCTCCGAAAAATCTGTAACTTTCCACAAAAATGTCAAATATAATTTTGAACAACTTTTCCTTCTTCGACGTCTTGAAAAAAGTCAATTACTTGCTATTTTAGGTAGTGTTCTAAAGGCGCATGCTTGAGAGAAACGCCCCGCCTTAAGCTTTTTATGCCTTATTCTTGATAAAAGGCTTAAGGTGCACTTTTTTTTTTTAAATAAAAACGCTTTAGTGAATCGATATCGCCTTTTAAAGATTTTTTTAAAAAAAAATGGGTCAATATCTCATTCAAAAAAAATCAAAAGACAAAGGGTATCCCAAACCTCTTTGCCTCTCGTTCAAAAAAAGCACATTTTTTCTTCTTTTTATTTTTATTTTTTCTTAGTATTTAAAAAATAGTATTTTAGTTTCCATATATTCACATATTTTAATGTATGTACCATTTTAGTATTTTTAATAGCCTTGTTATAGTTAAAAATATTAGAATATATTAAAAAAAGGCCTAAACGTCTTCTCACGCCTTTTTACGCGTAAAGCCCGCCTAGGCTTCTAAGGCTTAAGGCTTGGCGTCGACGCCTAGGTCACGCCCCGCATTTTTTAGAACCTTGGTTTTAGATAATTTTTTTGTCTAAACTATAGTAAAAAATATTTTAGTTGGAGTGGTTGGCTCATTTAATGGGTGGTTGGGTTTTGTTTCTTTCAAACTTGGGTAAAACGTGTTTCACTTCTATTTTCAAGCCTAGGACACTTAAATAAGTCAAAACATTGAAAAGGGAAGCTTAAAAATTGATATAAATAAGCATGAGGGAATTAATGAACCTAGTAAACCACATGAACCTAAAATTATCCATCCCCTTCCTCTCTTTTATGTCTTCGAGAGTAAAAATACTGCTAAAATTCATAGCTTACCCTTATACCCATATTCTCTCTCCTCAAACTCCATTGAAGAAGACCAAAACTCCATTAAAACATCATGCAAGTGGTGTGGCAACTTGGTGTGGATTAAAAGCTTGGTTTTGGGAGCATAGGAGTGGAGTTTAGGAGCAATCTAGGAGGAAAACTCCAAAGTTACCTCCTCTTCATAAATCAAGTAGGGTTATCCTCTTCTTAAATTCATGTTTTCAAAATCTTAAAACACCCATGTTGATGAAAGATGATTTCATGTTAAAAATTGTTGGTTCTTGTATATTCTGTTATGCAACCCCATGATTTTTTATGTGTTAAAATGAACTAGCTTTGTTGATTAAATTTCAAAATATCATGCTTGAATAAATGAATGATTAGAACATGAAAATTATTAGAAATTTTTTTTATAATCATATACTACTTGAATATGAATGTGTAGGACGCATATACATGGATTTCTTATGTAGAAATCCTCATTTCATGGGAATATACTTGAATAATTTTTAGACACGATAAATGACATGTTTTGAAAAGAAGTAGATAGATTTCATCATGTTTTGAAAGAATGATAAATTTTAGCCCCTACTTTGATATTGTTAAAAAGTAAATATAATGACTTAAAATGCTGTAGAAAAACCACTTAAAACCTTATATTTGAACTATAAATTAAAATGGTAATTTTAATGATTAAGTTTATGGTTAAATGAGTAAAATAATGTAGAAAAATAGTTAGTAAATATAATGTCATGATTCTCACTTGAAAACTCATTAAAACAATGAAAATTGGTGTAAGAATGATGTAGAAAACCCATTTGAACTTTGTATAAGAAAGCATATATTAAAATGGTGATTTTAATGACTTAATAAATGTTAGAATGGGTAAAATATTACAGAAAAACAGAAAGGTATTATAAAGATATTTTTTCTCTTGAAAACTCATTTAAAGGATACATTTTGGTGTAAAAATGGCATAATGGCAGTTTTGGTAATTATATGAAAAGCTAGTGGAAGATAATGTTTCTTTACTTTAAAATGCTTATAAAACCATTTTTAAGGTACCATAAATGTGTTAATGCATTAATGAATAAATAATGTAAATGAAGATTAGATATAAGTGTTCAATGTACGGTTTTATTATTAGTTGGCCTCCTAGGTAATTTTAAAAGTAAGAAAAATAATAAAGTAAAGAAGTAACACTGAATGACTAATGCAAGTACTTGGAATAATGAGACTAATTGTAAGAATGTAAATAATGTGAATATACGAAAAGATAATTATATTCAAATGTTGCCTGAAACAATAATTAAGGAGGGCATGATATCCCTAGAGGTGAACGACCCCAAATAACCTTACTAGTGTTGCATATGTGTGCTTGATACTGACAGTGAAAGGCCGTGAAATCGTGGATGTTGGCAAATCCCAAAGAAATAAAAGTAATATTGATGAAAGATTTGAAAAATGAATGGATTAGTTAATTTGAATAAATGGAAATTACTAATATAACGATGAGAACATAATTGGATTAATAAGTTAAGTCTCTAGCACGAGATATGAAAATGCTTAAGTGTGAGTTGGGCACATAGCCCGGATGCATTTTATGTAGTTGTGTTAACATTTAATGAAATGATTTTTTTTAAATACCAAAAGACATTGTATATGTATAATATTTTTTTATCAAATTATTGCTTAGTATTTTCCACCATACTGGGCATTCCCTCACTTTGTTACCTTTTCCCACCCCAAGAACTTCACTTGGTGACACTGGAAAGGATCTCGGTATGAATGTTGAGGGTGCGACTCGATATTAGATGCTCTGTTCTCCATTCTGTAATACGTTTGAGATTTATATTTGTAGTACTTTAATTAATTTGTTAGAACTCTATTAATGGATTTGGACTATTGTGTTATCTTACCCAGTGAACTTCATTTCGATAGATTAATTGTGGTATTAAATGGTTTTTCATGAACAAATTCATAAGTTGGATTTATTATGCATGTTAAACGTTTATTTTTCTTAAATTGAAATTTGACAAATGAATAATATGTCCTTAAATCAATTGAATCAATTATTTTCTTAATTAATAAAGTAAACTTCTCCCCCTCCCCTTTAACACCTCAATTCGGATTCGGGTTATTCCAACGGTAATCTAAATTCGGGCCGGGGTGTTACAATCATAATCTTACCTCAATCCTTAGTGACACTACATTCATCAACATTATTCATAAAGTAACACCGTATAATATGTATATATATCTTCAAAATATTTCCAAATATCTCTTGTGCATTATCTGGTAAAGAATAGGTAATAGTATTATGCAACATCACTAATACACTCACTTGTTCAATTTGGTAACATGGATGTTAAACGCAACACAATCACTTAACACCTTAACCATACTTACCAACCCCATAATACTTCTCGAACTATTATATGTCGTATTTCTTTCAAATAACATGTATAAGTACCTTAATTTATCATATTATTTTATTCCACATAGCACATTATTCTTACACATACTTCTTGGCGACTCATTATAATGCCAACTGTATTCATTACATGACATACCATTAGTGATAACACATATGTACAATAAAAAATACAACTCAATATCCACCTAAATTAGTTGTTAATATTCAAACCCGGTTAGCATCTTTCCCATACTCGTACACAACACATACTCTTAATAGTACTCCTCAATACTTTTAAACTTCCAACTCTTTAACACCTCGTCCCAACTTTACTATTCATATAAGCATTTTAAAACATCATAAGAGTAATATCTACTAGATTTACTCGTACATCTCAACTTTCATTACTTTTTTCTTCTACTTATCATAATTCACTATGAAACCATATTCGGATCAATTGTGATATATTGACTAGTAATTGAATTTCAGACCATTTTACGTATGAAATTTAAACATATACAACTACTAATCTACTCACTTCACTTTTACTTTGTGAATCTTCATTTTATTCACACTCTAACAATTTAAGTCTCATCATAATTATGTACTAGTAATTCTCCTCACTTCTCATCCTTTAATGGAATATGGATTCCCATGCATCACTCTCCCATACAGATGAGGCGTGCACCCATCCATGGCTTAATAAGTAACATGACTCAAGTCCACATATACCAAGATAGGAAAAGATCACTTCCAATACTTCATAATTTTTCATACCACATTTTGTCCTTAAAAATTTTCTTTAATGACATATTTGTCCATATAACATATGAAACAATGCAATAATTCATATTAAAATACATGTATTCGCAGTCATTCCCAAATAAACCTCAATATATTATTTCCTTTCCTGCAAGATCCTTACATTACATATCCCGTACAACAATATTTACATATAACTGACAAATATGAGTTAATAAATCCAACTTAAAACTTAATAATGAACCCTTCATGTCCATTTCTCGAGAATCCAACATAGTTATTTGTATCCTTTAAAATCGAATACTTATGACTCAAAATAATTTATATGTCCACTACCAAATCTAGGAGCTTCTAACTCCAGAACCTCTAAAACCTAGGCTCGGATGCCAAAAGGTGACACACCCCAATCTAGTTACTTATAATTAAGTTTGAAAGTAAAAGTGAGTCAAACCATAATTGCCTTAACCAAATCATAAACACGAGTATCCTTTTTGAGTCATCAACATAAATCAATGAAATTAACAACTTTTCACAATTTTAAAGTCATTGTGCTTATTCAAACTTACTTAAGGGATAAGTAGGCTTAGATTTACACATTTACTCTTGACCAAGCAAACCCTACCTTACCTCCTAGATTTGGCAGTGATATCACGATACCTAAAAAACATAACCATAGGAACCGTGAGCAAAATAGCTCAGTGAATGCATCACTACTACACTATTGCATAAAATTAAATGCATTAAACCATATCCATATAATAATGTATAAACTTATTCGACCCATTCATGATGAATGACCCAACTTTCCAAATCATGATTCACATATCCTACCTGTAATAGACAATTATCCCCCATTCATGGTTGAGGATTAACCACTTGTCTGTAATAGACAATTATCCCCCATTCCTGGTCGAGGAGTAACCCATTATGTGTAATAGACAAATCTCTCCCATTTCGGGTCGGGTAGTAATCCATTTTGGTAGACAAAAATGAATAATTTCATATTCATAATATTCTGATCATATTCATAACCATGTATAAATACATATTACCAGTGAGTACACTCACCTTGGCAACTTAACAGGCTTTTCCTTTTCCTTATCCGACACTTGTTCAACCAGTTCCTCTTCCCTTCCTACCATTCTTACAATATTCGTATCATCATAAGAATATAAACAATCCAAAGAATAACTCAAACGTAACTCAATTCATAAGCATCATATGATTCCATTCAAATCGTTTGTCATAAATGAAGTTCCATCTAAATTCATGTAAAGATATTGAGCGTATCCAAATCATAGCCTAGATATACTTCATTTTCTTTTTAATAATCCAATCCTTATCATATTAGGTTTCCAATACAAAAGACGGCGCATCGTTTCAAGTTTTCTAGGGAAAGATATACCCATTTTTTACCACATAAACCTGCCCTATAAGGTCTTCTATCGTTTAGTCAAATTTCAAGAATTTTTACAATTTTTATACATCATAACTTTCTATGGTATTCAACCCAATTTCAATAAACGTATTGAATAATACAATATTAAAATTTCATAATTTTTAGAGTTCATTTGCTATGTCAAAAGCACTACCAAACTCGCGATATATCCAAACAAATTACTTAAATAGCAACACCACAAGACCTCCTAGATTTGGCAGTGATATCACGATACCTGAAAAATATAACCATAGAAATCGTGAGAAAAATAGCTCAGTGAATGCATCATTACTACACTATTGCATAAAATTAAATGGATTAAACCATATCCATATAATAATGTATAAACTTATTCGACCCATTCATGATGAATGACCCAACTTTCCAAATTATGATTCACATATCTTGTCTGCAATAGACAATTCTCCCCTATTCACGATCGAGGAGTAACCCCTTGTCCGTAATAGACAAATCTCCCCCACTACAGGTTGGGGAGTAACCTCTCATTTTGGTAGAATAAAATGAATAGTTTCGTATTTATAATATTCTGATCGTATCCATAACCATGTATAATATATCTTACCAGTGAGTACACTCACCTTGGCAACTTAACAAGCTTTTCATTTTTCTTTGTCTGACACTTGTTCAATCGGATCCTCTTCCCTTCCTATCATTCTTACAATATTAGTATCATCATAAGAATATTTACAATCCAAAGAATAACTCAAACGTAACTCAATTCATAAACATCATATGATTCTATTCAAATCATTTATCATAAATGAAGTTTTATCTAAATTCATGTTAAGATATTTAACATATCCAAATCATAGCCCATATATACTTTACTTTCTTCTTAGTAACCCAATACTTTTCATATTAGGTTTCCAATACAAAAGACAACGCATCATTTCAAATTTTCAAGAGCAAGATATGCCCATTTCTTTACCACATAGTAAACCTGCCCTATAGGCTCTTCTATCATTTAGTCAACTTCCAAGAATTTTCACAATTTTTACACATTATAACTTTCTATGATATTTCACCCAATTTCAATAAACGTATATAATACAATATTAAAGTTTCATAATTTTTAAAGTTCATTTGTTATGTCAAAAGCTTTATCAATCCCATGGCATATCCAAACGAATTACGCAAATGGCAACTATGTACCAACTTTCAACGATCACCAAGGTCTAACCACAAGGAGTTAAATTCTAATTTTTGGACATAAATTGCATATATGAGTATATTTTAATCTCTAACTGAAATTACTCAATTCTAATAAGCATACAAAAAGATATAGAAGTTTGAATGTACAAGGTTTCCAATCAAGCAATATAAAGGGTTTACACCTTCAACTTTCTTTAAACTTGTATCTATCCATACATATACATCAAGGCATGAAAGTTTAGTAAATAATTAATGATTTATATCATTTCAATCAGTAACACAAACGAATATAACAAGATTCATGGACATAATCACCTTAGGGACTTTTATATAACTTTATATTGAGTTTTCTCAATTTTTCTCCTCACTTTCTTCTTCCCAAACTTCACGATTCTCTTTCCTCAAGCTCCAACTCTCTCATGGCTGAATTTGCTGAAGGAGGAGGTTATTTCATGGGTTTAAAGTCGGCCAAACTAGCATCCCCTTCTAACTAATCAAATCAGGACACATGGTGTATTAATAAGACGAAATATCGAATAATGAATGGACAAATTTGCCCTTATTTCATAATTATAGCATAACTCCTTACTTGGACCTCTGTTTTACACACCATTTACCGTGTTATAAATTTAACTCATATATACAACTATCTAGTTTTCACCTCAAGTCAGTTGTTATTTTATAAGGGTCAATACTAGTCTCCAACTTGAACATTCCTACCGAAAACTTCAAAATTTTATGTTTGTAACCAATTCGATATTTCATGATTTATGAAGGTAGGATTAAACTAAACATAATAACCTAACATTATATATATTAATAATCATATTATCCATATCACATAAAGTAAGCATGATTTAAATATAATTTATCATTATTATATTTGGGTTGTCACAATTACAGATTCTTCGACTTTTCTATCATAATTCTCTTCTTTACGCTACTGCATTTGAATTTCCTTTTCTTTCATTTTCAGTGTTTGTTTCAAGTTTATGCCGAATTATTGCTTCAGTTCTCTATCTTCCTCACAACTCTTTACATATGTTTCATTGAATAATGAAACACCATTGAAAACCACATTGTTAACTTTTACATTACTTACCTTAGCTTTTCCCTTATAAGAAACTTCGCTTGTTTTCGGCCCATCGGTCTAGTAGACTCAACGTTTGGTATCCTATTGTCTTCTAGACTAACTGATGGTGATCCGTTTCGAGCATTTTCTTATGCATCTCAACTTGGAGAATTCATATAGAAATTGAATCATTAGGTCTCGAGGCTTGTTTGAGATCAACCCTTCTCAGCGTCAAGAGTTTGTTTCAAGTAAGCACTGTATAATATCTCGTTGTCCAATTATGTTAAATTTTTACCATGCACCATTATCTCGTCTTCTCAGCGTCAAGTAATTATTTTTTTTAAAACAACCGAAAAAAAGATATTCTCATTTTTTTTTATTTGTGTGTATGCATTCAATATCTAACATATTTTTGCCAAATAAAATAAGAACCTAGAATTATTTGAATGAGTGATTTGAAATATTTTAAGAATTGATTTGATAGTGTTGGAGTTCCAACGGTAAGATTTCAAAACTTGGGGGAAATAATAATTAAATCTCAAACGAAACTCACTATTCCGTCTAAAAAATAAAATAGTATTCTCAAACGGAATAATGTGTTTCGTGTAAAAGTGAGGTTCTCCAAACTATGTCGTTTTGTTGGTTCTCGTCATGGATTTGTGTTGGCAAAATTTAGCGGGTCCGTTTATTTGCTTACCCTGATACCATACCAACCCCTATTTTTGCTCGTTTGCCTAGTGATAACGCAAATTTAGCCTTTTGTCCATCGTACTGGGAATGCTCTAAGATATGTGTATGATGTGAAATAATAAGAGAGAGAAAAGAAAAGAGTGCAAAAGAGGAGGAATAAAGAGATGGCAAGATAAGAAAGAGAATAAAGAAATGCTAAACTTTAAAAGGAACAAAGTAAATAAAAATATGCTTAAGAAAACATGCATAATAAAATAAATAAATAAAGAAGATGAAAAGAAAAATAACAAGTAGAATAAAACACGCAAAAAATAAAATTAAAAATATCACAAGCGAAAAAAAGAATAAAGGAAGAGTAATTTTTATACGGACACTTTTTATTGGCTCCCCAATGTGTCTTTAATGCATTGGTTGATTAATACGCTTTGACATACCGATACATTAAAATCTCATCAAGGTGCTAGTAAAAGGGTGTCATTAAAGTGTGCGCCACATAATTATTCATAAAAGAAAAAGAAGTTTAGAGTCAAAATTAAAAAAGAGAAAAGCAAGGAGAAAGAGTGAATGGAGAAGAATAAAAAGAATGGGCATGAGAAATGAGAGAGGAAAAAAAACAAAAAATAATGAGGAGAGAGAAAAAAAAGGAGGGAATAATGTTTTTTATAGCATACCACGTGGTGTTCGGGCAGCTTTACGTGCACTTCGACTAATCCCTATTCGCGGCCCGTAGCTTCCGCCGGCCAAGCATTACTTTGACAGCGCCGGAGTCGAACTGGGAGCAAATCGAGTCGACCTCAAGTTTGTCCCAGAGACAGCTTTATACCACTAGCCCAAGAGGCTTGGTTAAAGGAGATAATCAATGAAGAGAGAATGAGGAAGGAGAGAGAAATAGAAACATTTAAAAATAAAAATATACAATAATTAATTGAAAAAATGTGAAAGAAGTACAAAAATTGGTAAAATGTTATTTGACTAAATTACAAATTAAATAATTTATAGAAAATGAATGTTTATACAAGTTAACAATAATAAATTGAGTGTCAAAAACATTTAAGAAAAATGTTTTAGGATAACTTTGTACAAATATTTCAAATGTCAGAAAAATATCTAATTAGTAAAAATAATTATTCTAAAAAAAATAATTTGAGTCAATGACTTTTTTTTTTAAACAAATGGTTTATTTTACAAAAGTGCAAGTCACACATATTAAAACTAAATCAAAGTTATAAATTATCATTTATTTGGTTCGTTATCATCAAAATCAAAATAAAATGAACTAAATTTAAAAAAAAAATCATACAAAATCTTAATAAAATCTATAACATTCCCCAAATCAAAACCTTTTTAGAATACATAGTGTGTATGTGTATAAATAAATGCACACACACATGAACTAACTAATTCTAAGGTCGATTTAATGCACCAGATTAAATAATGGATAGCATAATGAAATTATTTCATGTCCTAGATGAGATGCCTTTATTTCACAATTAGTAAATTAAAAGGCTCACTTAGGATAATGTTTTTACTTATAATCTAATTATATCTGTTAAATATTGATGCATCCAATTCAAACTAATCAACAATGAGTGAAGGGTCTCGTAATATTATATATTCTGGTGTAATAATTTAAATTTTTTTCATATGTTACTTTATGTCTCAACATGCTCTTCACATATGGTGTTACTTCATCCTAACATGTTAGACATATTGTATTGAATGACGTGTAGAAATTGGACTTTTGAATCTATATAGTCTGCTATGTTCTGATACCATGTTAAATATTTGAGCTTGTAACTCAAAATCAATTGAAATAAGTAGATGTGCTCCAAAATCTTATAATGTGTGGTGGAAGATTTTAATTGTATGAAATAACAAACATGAAATGCTAGTAAGTTTTTTTATTCCAGGTTTTTATTCCGTGCATACGTAGGTCTAAAAGTAAAGTCATCCACTATCAGCTTCTTTTAAACAAAATGGATTCCAAATATGATTCCCGGTCCCAAAACTTGCTCCTGTTTTGAACTTTAAATAGCTGTCATCGCACACATTATATCTTTACACAATGTTTTTGAGATTTGTATTTGCTTGGTAAATGTCTAGCAGCAACTATGCTGCAGACTGGAGACAAGAATGGAAGGTAAAAGACATTTTATTTTTTTTAATTTTAATTATAAGTTCTACATCAATAAGACCCGCGTATTATTCTAAAACATGAATGCACCGATTTGAGTAAATCTTCATGCAAAAGATTATTTAATTACTGCGAGATTTTGTGTGTACAGGAGGACGGGGATCGGTTAATAATGAATCCAAAAGGTCTTAATATTGTCTGGGGCAGTGACGAACGTTATTGGCTCATGCCACCCCCAAATCAGTAAGTGCCTTGCATCTCTCTCTCTCTCTCTCTCTCTCAACACCATAAAAATCATTCTTTGCGTGTGTGTGTGTATATATATATATATATATCAGTCCTGCTCTTGTGCGAACTAGTTCACATTTTAAAAGTGCGGACAGGACATGTGTCACCTGGCGGTGAGCGCAGAAGAGAGAAAGAGTGTGCCTATAATTTAGGCGATAATTTCTAGGCGCACCGTTAGGTGACACATGTCGGGTCCGCATTCTTAAAATGCGGACTAGTCCGCACATGAGCATTATATATATATATATATATATATATATATATATATATATATATATATAATTTTGAATTAATTACACTTTGATCCTTTTAACTTTGCTCTCATGGTTACTTCGCTATCCAAATTTTTATTTTCTAGACATAGCACCTCAAATTATAAAATTGCATCACTTTACCCCCTAAAAGTAACATGATTAAATTTTTGGATGAAAATTTAATCATGTGCGCTGCATATGAGGTTATTTTTGTCCATTTAGTTGTGTAAAAGAGCACTTTTTCGTTCGAATACTTAACACAGTAATGGTGAGGGGGTAAAATATTGTGTTTTTAAAAGTTGAGAGGATTAAGTTTAGAAAATAAAGTACATCTGGTGAAGTTAAAATAAGTGCAAAGTTGGAGGGATCAAAATGTAATTACTCTAGTTATACATTGCAATGTGTATTAATGCTTCAAAAATTATGGTTCATTGTCACCTGATTAGAATTTGTGAATATAGTTAAATTTTAAAGTCGCAATTTTGGTGATTTGCGTAATCTCATTTTGACTTCGGGTTGAATATTAGTCAATCCCAATTCGAATTTTTTAACTTATCATGTCAAATAACCTTAAACTATTTAACTCGAACTATTTATTATGTGTCCTACTTTGTCTAAAATACATAACCCATGAACAACAAATTTAATTTTATAATTACATTTTACCTCAACTCAACACAATGCTCATGTATTTTTTAAAGATTAAAATTTCATTAACTTCAATATTAACAATGTTATGTAAAATATCATCCAACTGTACAAAAAATATACATGACTACATTAAATAACGAGATTTATTTTAATATACAAGAAGCTAAATTGGATTCGTACCATTTTGAGCAAATATTGACATTAACCCCGACATATTTGATATTTGTGTTAGTTGATCATGTTATTTTTGAGTTTAAGTACAAAAATGGTCAAACTTAATCCATTAAATTTACACCAAGTTCAAGTGTGCTACCCTGTTGCATAAAAATTGTTAACCATGATTAAATTTAATATATAACATGTTACTACTTGTGGACAACATTAAAACCCCTAAGCCGAGATCGACTCACCAATTGAACCAAAATCGACCAACACTAGTTTGGTTAACTAATCAGAGAGTCTCTTTCGTTCTAACGAACTAAGCTGGTCCGCCCCCTTCGAGTTTAATTTTTGGCTTCGTTCGTCTCTCTCCCACCCGTGGTACCACTACACCAAATCTATCGAATTGTCACGGTCATTGACCGTGACAAGTCCAACTTGTCAAGGTCAATTACTGTGATAATTCTGGAGTGACAATGTCTGTTGTCACGGACTTGTCAAGTGCCCCACCCAAGACTTCCCAAAAAAATAAAATTTATAGTTTTGATACTTTTAGGTTTAAATTAATTATGTAAATAATCTAAGGGTAGGACAATGTAATTTTTAATAGTGCCCCACCCATAATTTATTTAAACTTATTTTCTCCTTTAATGTTATTTTATGCAAAAAAAATTATTGTGATTTATGAATTTGTTATTGGCTTTATGTTTTGTAGATCATGAATTAGTACTATTTTGACGTGAGGTTGTTTTCTTTGACTCATATTTGTTTCAAGTTGTCTTAATTGTTCAGAATGTATAATTACCTAAAATTCGAAATTCTCAATTAAATATCTTAAAAATTAGGGTAAAAGGCTCCTGTTCATGAACAATTGTTGGTGGTCTTTGCTTTGCGCACATAGGTGATCTCCCTCCGCCATTGTCTCCCACTCTCTATACACTTGCACAGACACATAATGTTGCATTGGTGGTGGATATACACACGCATACACACACATAGAGAATAAGTGGTAATGGTGGTAGTGCGATGGTGGAGGTAGTGATTGTAAGTGATAGAGATGGTGATGGTATTTTGGTTGATGTTTGAAAAATAGTATGAAGATTTTAGGGAGAAAAAAGGAAAAGAGAGAGTTGAAAAAAAAATCAATTTTAAACATGTGTGTCATCTTGGGTGATTAATGGAAGTAAGGAATTGTCCTAAGTAAAATCTTGAACATAAACTTTGTAAATTTATGATCTATTTTAATATGTATTTTGAAAATAGGATAACAAACATTTTATTTATGGTTTTAGTCCCTATTTTTTAATAAAGCCGTTGACGTGGATCCATATTCATAAAACGTCAACCAATTACAGTATGCCACATGTCCATTTAATTTGAAAATAAGAATTAAAAATGAAAAGAAAATATTTGCTATCTTATATCCATAATAAAATATTATTTTAAGTTCTAAAATTTCATAATTTTAAGTCTCCTAAAATTACATAATCTATAACTACAAATACATCCTTTGAGTGTAAATGTGTATTAGAAAAAAACTCACCCTAAGGTACACTTCAAAAAGACAAAACGTGCACACAACGAAAAAGGCATGAAATCTAACATCAAGTAATAAATTATAATATGATTTCAGGAAAAAAGAACAAATTTAATACACATATAAATATAGAAACTCATACCTATTGTATCAATACCTGCTAAAATCTAATATATACATTTTATTGTGAAGGTCGGCGGTTTCAGGGTTTGACTATGAGAGAGAGGCACATAGCGGGTAAAATCTCATTGTAGTCAATGAGAATGGTTGATTAGAATCGTTGAACCTTAATATTAAACATGTTCGTTCTGTCCAAAACCTTTAAAAAAAAAATTAATTATACTTATTTCTGAACTTTACCACTTCATCACTTTACCACACAATTTTTTATTTTTTATTTTATTTTATTCCATGAACTTTCAATACGGCAACAAATAACCTCAAAACCTTAACGATGTTAAATTTTTACATGAAAAATTAGTCATGAGACATGCACAAAAGGGTATTTGGTTAATGTCGATATAAATATTTTTTTAAATATATATTACAGATAAAAAGTCAAAAATATTTTAAAAATCTTATCATAATGAAAAAAAATTTAAATTTCAAAAATTGCCGAAAAATGTTCTTAAAATTTGGAAAGTACAAAAAAATATTTTAGAAATTATAGAAAACTTGCTAAAAAAACTACAGAAATATTGAAATTATAGAAAAATTGAAAATTAGAAAAGTGGAAATAACAGAAAAAAAAGAAGAGAAAATTACAAAAAAATACTTAAAAAACTTTTAAAAATTTAGCAAATAATAGAAAAATCATTTTAAAAGTTTGAAAAGAACTGAAAAGCATCTAAAAAATCTAAAATTATTGAAAAAGAATTTAAAAATATATACAGATATTGAAAAGACTTAAAAACTATGGAAATACTAAGAAAAAATAAAAAGTCTCATGTGGGGTCCTTAACTGAGAATCCCCCGTGCGGAGCCTTTTTTTAACTAGTAAAAAAAAATTCAGTTGAATTTTTTGTGTGTATTATTTAAACATTTCAGGGAACCTTCCAAGAAATGCCGCTCAAAATATTTTTTTTTTTGCAATTTGAAAAAAATTGCTCAAATTATGCCAGTTTTTAATTTGCTTAAAAGCTGACATATTTTTTTTTTAAAATAGCACAAAAAAACTTTATTTATTTATTTTTAGGGTTTTCTTGAAATTCTAAATACCACATAAAAAATAAATTCAAAAACATTTATTTCATTATTTTAAAAAAAATTTGATCCACACATGTGGTATATGCACGAGCCTGCCTCTAGGAAAAAAATATATTGCTAGCAAACAAAAAAGGCTCATAAGTATTTAATCCCATTTTTAAAGATTCATTTGTAGCCACTCTCATATTTTTTTTTAATTATTGGTCATATTGTAATAATTATGGGACAAGTGTCATTCGCTTTGGAAAGGAAGATTGACAGTTAGAAGCGGTTATAGGGAGGTTAGGGGCGGTTCTTAGTGGTCATGGGATTTAAAACAATTTAAAAAGTAAACGAGATGTGTGCCCAATAAAACTTTTGAAATGGAAGTAAAACAAAAAAAAATTGTAGAAAAAAATTCCTACAGAAAAACATATGTTCAGAAAGGAAAAAAACAAAATTTGATATTTTTCTGCCATAAAAACATCTTACCAGCAAAAATGAACACTTATTACTTGAAGAAACATAAGTTTTGCCCAAAAAAATATATTCCCACCGGATTTGAGAATAAAAAAAATCATATTTAGGGAATAAAAATGGAAAACATGGTGATAAATCCTTAAACTCTTTAGAAATTAATGATAAGGACAAGCTAAAAACAGTTTTTTCAATAAGTCCACGTGTGTTACATTTATTAATGTAGATACACTTATTAATGTAAATATAATTACATTTATTCATGTAGATAGATTTACAATTACAATTGTATCTACATTAGTAAGTGTAATTGTATCTACATTAATAAGTATAATTGTATCGTTTGGATTTATCGTTAATTAATTAAAATGTTTACGGGTTTGAGAAACCAACAAGATTATCGCTTGGACTGATTATATTTAAATGTACTTTTAAGGAATTTATGAGCTAATACCCCATAAAAGAAAACATAATGAAAATGATCGAATGGGTTAGGCAAAGATGGTCTATCTAACAAAAAGTATATTTTTATGTCTTTCAATTTTAAAGAACAAAAAAAACTTTAACCAAATTAGAACCAACATAAACTTGTGCACTAATTTTAAGCCAAGTTGTAGCAATGAATTGATTTATCCAATTTTATCTTTTTAACATAAAATATGCATCTCGGTGACTAGTATATAAAATAAGTAAAACCATTGCACAACGTGCCGATTTAAGACGAAAACTATAAAGGGAAAAACCTCGGACGACCTATCCAAACAGATCACCGTGATAAGGTTTTACAAAGACAAACAGTAGAATTACTAAACGACTTGTCTCCTTCGTAATCGTTCATACTCTTCTATCTTCGACCTCTCCTCCACAACGTAACGCATGAGTCCACCTATGTAAGCTTTCACAACACGTCAATCCACACGTATCTCAGTATCCACAGATGAGGCTCAATAATCGTCTACGGAATCGGAACAAGGAATCATCGTTTTTTCACCACAACACAACAAACTAGCACAGAGTCCACTACATGAAACCTTTTCTCAATCTAATACGATGAGAAAAAAATTTGGTGCCTAACACAGAGATCTTAAAGCATAAGAATATGGAAACTTGGATCTTTAAAATCAATGGGCAAAACTAAGGTTTTTTTAACTTTGATAAATAGATAGTAATTCGTTTTTCGCCAAAAGTTCTTGAAAAATTTGAGTCCAGCATGCCTATGAATAGTAAAATATGAATTTTGAGGCGACAAACTCATTTGATAGAAAACTTTTAATTTGTTCGAACGAAAGGCTTACCTCGTTCTAACAAAACTCAGGTCCGTTCGAACGAATAAGATTTTCCGTTCCAACGTACTTCCAACAAGCTTCCAACGGGTGCCCTTTTGTTCGATAGAGAGTGCCACTTTATGTTCCTTAGATATCCATTCTAACGAGGTAAAACTTCATTCCAATGAAATTCACTTTTCGTTCCAACGAGGTTTAAAAATCATTCTAACAAATTCATACACAAAATTATTATCTCCAATTTTTTTTTTATAATAACTCCAAACGATTTTTTTTAAAACTAAACTCCCAAAATAAATATCCAAAGATCATATTAAATGCATCCATAGATGAGAGATCCTTGGGAAATGTGAATACAAACTTGGTACGAAACACAACACCAAGCGTATATAACTTTGATGTTTGGCCTCTATGTCTTCATCAAATGCGTCAAAGGCGTATGAAATCAACAAAACTAATCCTAACCTATGACTCAAATATTTTATCTAGAAATAAGCCAATTACAAACAAAATGACTTCATCGGAAATTTGTCCTTACAAATTTTCTCCTTTGGCTATTCTGGGACAAAGCCAAAATAGAAAACCAATGGGCAGTCATGCTATCTAAAAAGACTCAATCCCCAACCCCTAAAGGAAAAAGTACAAACGTTCGACAGACACATACGTTGATTAGCTTTGCACGCTTGTAAACTTTTTCGCATGTTATAAACCTGAACACGTAAACACACCTTCAAATGCAAAAAGAATATAAAAAGATTAAAATTTTCATAAGAATAAAATTCTCCTGTGTCTAACAATCTCAACCTAGATTAGACGTTTCCCCCTAAGATAAATATATCCTAATCATGAATGAAAATATACCATTTCTCCCCCTTTTTGTTCAAGAACAGACGAAGTAATAAAGCATAAAACTATTTATCCCCTGTAAAATAAATCACCCTTAAATATGTGAACATGTGATACAAATTTGAAATAAGGAGGAAGTAATAAAATCATGCAATGGTGTAAAGTGCAACAAAACACAACATGGAAACATAAGCACAAATAATCCAAACAATGAACAACTAATACCAATATCGATACAAATAAGATACTAACTTTAATACACAAGAAAACATGAGATATCAGTGAAAATAGTGAATAAGAGATACCAAGATGATCATATAGCATGCCAAATTTAATCTAAATATAAATGATATGGCAAATATGGATCAAATGCAAATACAAAGCCTCTAACAAAACGATACCATATATATAAATATGCAAAATATACCAATGACACACCGACACATATATATAGGTATAAACAACCATAAAATTGACAGAAACATATAAGCTTTACATACTAGCGTAGTATCGATGTGTCTAAACATGTCGGATGGAATGGATGATTATGAACTAGATACAAATTAATTATGATCCAAACACTCAAATATTTTCAATTAATTGAAATAGTTTATTAAACTAAGATTTAGCCTCAATTAATAAGGTAAAGTCAACTCTATGAACAAACAAGCACAATACTCACAAGCCTAGAATATTGATGATTCTACAAATTAATAGCATCATGACATTAGAAGCATAACTAGAATTTATTGTGCAAATATGTTGATCTTCAATTATAACACCTTCAAACGCTAAACATATATCATATTTTCTTCTCATTCAATTGTTTAGAAGCTATCAATTCTGCAAATCAATTAAACAAAACATTGTTGGCCTTAGAAAATTTTCTATTTTTATTGCCTCTCAATCTTTTTATTATGCTATTGCCAACAGTGGCTTTCCCACAAAGGAGATTTGCTCATTTCGTAGCCCTTTCCCGTACACCCTCATATTTACAATAAAAATTAAATAAGCTCATGGGCAGAAGTTCTTACATGCACAAATCTCCCATAGTCAACATATATGTAGATGACAAGATTGATGAGAGAACATCTCACATAGCTCAAATATAACATGGGGAGTTAAAATTTAAAAGAGCTCGCGCATGTGTGCGTGGAGGCATAAACAAAGTGAATCCATTAAGCAAATCAAAGTCGAACAACTCCATGCATGCATGATTAAGAACAATCTAAGCATTCACAATTATAACCAAATATCCTTGTCATATGAAAAACATGTAATGAGTTGAATTGAACACACACCAATTTGCCACAGAAGCTAGTGTATGCAAACGTAATCAACCATTAGATATATCATGGGAAGTATCATGTGCAAGCAAAAGATAATTAACAAATCTAATATATAAAGCCTTCAAATCCAATTTTCTGACCCACATAGGTGTAATGTGACGCTCTCGGGTTTTGGGAACCTTAGTAACTGTAGACTTAAACTTTATAGGACCGTTTTAAGATCAAAACAAAAATATTTAAGGTGAGATTTTCTACCATAATTTATGCATGAGTATACATGTCTAGGGGTGTTACCTAAGGGTTGGCATTTTCTAGCGTTCCTATCAATAGTTGACTCTCTTAAATGCATGGTCTAAGATTGATTATCGGAAACATTTTGATCATCGAATTCAATTCCATACTTGTTATATTAGATTTGGAAGGTGACTAACTTCTTATCCAACTTCTCCGACCTATATTGCAAATAAAATTTAACATGAATTGAGTCTCTCAATCTCTTTTCAAGATCAACTATCTGAGACTCAAGTAAACGCCTAGACTCTTCAAACTCAAGAAGCTCCTTCTTCATAACCTCCATCAAACCACAAAGTATCTCTCTCTCTCTCTCTCTCTCTCTCAACATAATCTAGCTTCTCTCTAAGAGTCCTCTCACGTGCCCTAAGATCTGCAATTAAAATATAATCATGATTTCCTAGAGTACGTTCTTTCAACTTAGATTTTAACTTCAAGTTAGCCTTTTTTACTCTCAAATTTTACTCATACAACTCACATAAGGCATCTTGGAGTTCACTTTCCTCATCCTCTTATTCATCCTCATTCCATTATCCACTCTTATTATCTTCACTCAGTTGGGGATAAAAAAATGATGGCCTCGAAAATGTCATGCTTAGAAATATCTTCATGGGAAGATTCTTCATCAAGGCTCACATGACTAGCCATGAATATGATGAGGTTGAGCTCAATGGAAAAATCGGGTCCCTCTTCGGAATCACTATCACTAAGGGTGTCATTGGACACCTTCGATTTATTTTCCTCATTCCTTAGTTTAGTGGGTCACTCAGCTGACTTATGGCCATAACCCTCAAAACCAAACATCTTTTCAACTCATCCCTATTAGATTTATCATTACAATTTTTAGGGAAGTGATTGGCCTTGTTATACATGTTTTTTTAAAATATTTTCACTTCTTTCCATTTTTCTTTGCTCATGTGGCCATATCCTCGGACTCGATGTCAGACTCGTCATCTGAAACAGGTGTTTTCTTCTTTTAAACTTTCAAAGAAATCCTTCTTCTTCTCTATTTTGGAGGAAAATATGTCAAGCTAATAAGTTTGTAAGTCACCTACGAGCTTTTTAAGTTTTGTAGAATATAAAGTATCAAGGAATTCAAAATCATCACTTTTTAATTAAATCTTTCAGGTAAAGACCTTAAGATTTTATTGATTACTCAACTTTTAGGTATTCTCTCTCTCAAGTTAAAAGACGACTTCACTATGTCAGGAAGTCTAGCATAGAACTCATCGAAGGTCTCATTCTCCAACATCTTAATAGTTTCAATTGAGTGGTGATGTTTTAGAGTTTATAAGCCTTAACAACACTAGTTCCTTCATGGGCGAGTTGAAATATGTCACAGGCCTCTTTAGACGTCTCACAAGTCGTAATATAACTGAACTCCTCGGGGGTGACAAAACAAAACAGAGCATTTAAACCGCGCGAGTTATAATTTTCTAATCTATGATCATCCCCACTCCATGATTCTATGGGTTTGGGTATCCTATTTCCTCCAACTAGGATTATCGGTGGGGACCAAGCATTAAGTGCCATATGCCATACCTATAGCCTGTAGTTCTCATTTCATACGCATTTTCTAGTATGCATAGTTCGACCTATCAAACATCGAGGATATAAAACCATCAAAACCACTAAAATTCATGCTTAAAAACAATGGATATAAACACAACAAGTTATTGTTCTAGTTCTGATACCAATTTGAAAAAGAATTGGTATCCAAGAAGAATTTTCACTTAACATAAATATCACACAATAAATTAGTATAACTTGCTCTAATACCAATTTGAAAGGGCCCGACTGGGTTAACCAGGGTTGGTATTGAAAATAAAAAGTCTATTTTTATGTTTTTCAATTTTTAAGAACAATTTTGTTTTAATAAATTAAACTCTACAAAACTTGTGCATCAATTTTAAATCGAGTTGTAACGATAAACCGATTATTTTATCTTTTTAACATAAAATATGCATCTAGGTGATTAGCAGATAAAATAAATAAAAACAATCACATAACGCGCAATTGTACGAGGAAACCCAAAAAGGGAATAACCTCGAATGGTCCATCCAAAGAAATCACTATAATAAGGTTTTACAAAGACAGATAGTAGACTTACTCAACGACTTGTGTCCTTCACAAGCCTTGACACTTTTTTATCTCCGAACTCTCCTCTATAGTGCAACGCATGATTCCACCCACTCAAACTGCCACAACACATGAATCGACATGCGTCTCGATATCCACCGATGAGGCTTAGCAATCGTCTACAAAGTCGGGTCACGAAATCACCATTTCTTCACCCCCAACACATCAAACCAGCACGGAGTCCACAACACGAAATCTTTTCTCGTTCCAAGATGATGAGAAACAAACTTAGGTGTCCAGCGCAAAGATCTCAAAGCATAAGAATATGGAAACTTGGATCTTTAAACTCAATAGGTGAAACCAGGGTTTTGAAACTTTTGTAAATAGATTGCAATTCATTTTTTGACAAATGTTATTCAAACATGTAAGTCTATCCCACCTATAAATAGTAAAACATGAATTTTTAGGTGGCGAACTCGTTCGAAAGAACTATACTCGTTTGAACGAATATGTATAGTCCTTTCGAACGAAAGGCTTACTTCGTCCTCACGAAACTCAGGCTCGTTCGAAAGAACAAGCTTTTTCATTCCAATGGGTGACTTTCTATTTGACATAGAGTTCCCGTTTGATGTTCATTAGATATCCATTTTATTAAGGTTCCAAAGGTCATTTTTACGAGGTGAAACTTTATTCCAATGAAATGTAGTTTTTGTTACAACGAGGATTAAAACTCATTCTAACAAACTCAAAAATAAAATAATATTGTCTCCAAACATAGTTTTAAAAATAGTTCCAAATGATTTTGTTTAAAAACAAACACCCAAAATAAATATCCAAGGATCATATTCAATGCATCCATACTAGGAGATCATTGGTAAATGTGCAGACAAACTTGGCACGAAACACGACACTATGCGTATACAACTTTGATGTTTGGCCGCAACGTCTTCATCAAATGTGCCATAGGCTTATGAGACTGGTAATACAAATCCTAACCTATGACTCAAATGTTTTGTCTGGAATTAAGACAATTGACTTAATTGGAAAATTTTCCTTACACATATTTATAGATGATAAAATAAATATTTCCCTCTGATCTGGAAACAATCTGCTTTCGAAAAAAATCTTTACGAAATAAAAAAATAAAACCTTAAAAAATAATCCTCAAAAAATGGTATCTAAACAAAAAAAAATATTATTGCAAAATTCCAAAAATCAACCCTAATGTTGAGCGTTAATTCAAAGAAACAATCAATCCTAGATATTCTTCAAATTCATCCCCAATTCTAAGTAAAAAAAATTATCCCCAAATTAAGATCTTGGGTGTTTGTCTGATTTCCATAAAAGATTCACCCCGTTATAATAAAAAATTACCCCTAAATGCTTTTGTGTGCACGTTCATGAGTGTGTTTGTGTGTGTGGTCATTCATGTGTTCATGTGTTCACATGTGTGTGTAGAGAGAGGGAGAGAGAAGAAGAAGAAGAAGAAGAAGAAGAAGAAGAAGAAGAAGAAGAAGAAGAAGAAGAAGAATATGGTGATGATGATGATGATGATGATGATGATGATAGGTAAGAGGGAAGAGAGGGAAAGCATGGATTTGCTATAGATGTTGGGTCTTGTGACAAAGAGAGAAAGAGATAGAAAAAAAAGAAAAGGATTGTTGTAATATTTACAATAGTGTCATTTTATAATAAATGGACAAAACTACCCTCATATGTCATGCACATGACCACTTTTTCATCAAAATATCTGACGGTGTTAGTGTTAGGGGCATTTTGAAATCGTGTTGGAAGCTCAGGGATTTAAATAAAAAAATAAAAGTTCGAGTGGTGAAGTGGATAAGTGATAAAGTTCAAACAAAACCATCATTTTAATCATATGAGGATTTTACAAACTCAAATTTATGTCATCTATAAATGTATCGTAAGAAGAATTTTAGTTTTTGGTTATTGGTCTATGAAAGCCCTGCAAACTGAAACATGGGAAAAAGGACTATTCAATACATCAAAATTCCTTTAGTTATGGTAGTTTACCTTTAGGAATAAATCACAAACATTCATATATAGGGCTTCTGTCAAATGGTTATGGGACTAACATTGAAAGAAAAAAAAAGTCAAGGGATCGTGGCCAGAAAAATCTTCCCAAATGAGATTAACCCCAAAAGCTATTAAAATTGTAATCAATATCAATGCTGAAATAGGAAAAGTTTATGGATGTCATAATAGAGAAAGATTTAGCATTTAATATGGACACCTGATAAACCGAGAAAAAAGTATCATGCACTTAGAGAAGCACGTGTTCATGCTCAACACCAATACAAACATAAAATGGATGTGATACATGTCCCATATGTCCCTCACTATATAGACAATATTTTTACATATGCAAAGATGTTTTATCTTTATTGGTGTTGAACATTGACACGTAGTGCCCCAAGTGCTTGATATTTTCTCATGACAACAACTCATAAAAGAGAATTATCATATTAATTATTATAAAAATATTGAAAACTTTGGTTATCAACTCATTAATAAAATATAATGGAAGAGAAGAAAACTTATCAATCTAGGTTATTTCCATTTTTCTAGTGTAAACTCTTAGTTTGTTAACCATGAAAAATTATAAGAAATTTATGAATTAAATGTCTCGAATAAATTTTGTAGTGCTTGACAAATAATTTATGTTACATAAGATATCTCCTAATTAGTCCCATCAAAATATTTTTGTCCCAATAAGTCATATTACATGTTGTTCACATATAGTAAATATTACTACATTACATATTTATTATTCATAGTGAATATTACTATATGTTTTTTTCACAATTTGCAGTAGCCGTAAACATTTACTACCTGTTTTCTAATAAGACCTATTTGAGAAAAAACATATATATTTAATGTGACCATATTGACGAGAGAAAATTCCGTAGGACATATTTAACTATAAATTTAGTAAACAAGACGTATTGGTAAATATCCCTAAAATGAAACAATTTAATTGATAATTAAAATTTCCTCGAAAAACATTTATGCGATAACTCTTTGTATTTTATAACCCATTTATTGCCCCAAAACATACATAAGACAAATTTGGAGTTATGGGCGAAAATTTATGTTTTTGGGTTAGGTTACGGCACGACTAAACACTATAAGAGATTTTTGGACATGAACACAATACCACATCATATTTTTTTTATCTAACATGAATATGACCCATATATAACGTAATATGAATAACAAGATTTATAAATTCTACATTAAATTATTCATAAATACACACCATAACCCAAATAAAAACACGATTAATATAACAAGACATGATAACATGATTCATAATTTTGACATGAACACGATACAACACGACTTTGTGTAAAAACAGTCGATACGAGCACGACATATCATGTTAATTTCAAGTTAGTTTCATATTGTTTCGTGTCATGTCTAAAATTGTCACCCTTATTTAAAAGGTTGGATTTTATTTAATTTCATGTGAAACATATTAAGAGAACAATGTGAGAGGTGAATAGAATATATAGATTTTGGTAGATTGAGTTTAAATATAATTGTACAGAAAAATTAAAATAGTGAAAAGAGGAAAATAGACATTAAATATAATCTAAGGTGGCCCCTAAGGGTAGTATTTATATGCAAATATGCCTTAATGGAAACTCTTATGGGTACCTCAAATTAGTAAAAATAGATGTGCTTAGTGAAAAATTTACTAAATATAGCAAAGTGATAGAAGACCGCAATCAAACTTTTTGTGTGACTGTATTTGGCGCAAAACATTATGTTCCACGCGAATAATTTTTTTTATAAAATTTGGCTCTCACACAAAACAACATGTTCCGCTTGAACATGATGATTAAAGACTACAACTTTTTTTTACCATTTATAAACTAAAGCCACCGGAGGGAACTACCTTTTGGTAATGCATATATTTCGGTCTCATTTGTCGGGTCAACATTCTAATAAGTCCTATTGACTTTTCAATAATTCCATAGGTCGTATTCCAACTTTTAAGGGAATTTTTTCACAATTTTACCCTTTTATAACTAATCATCCGTAACTTCCTTTAGGAAGTTACATAAGTGGTTGGACTTTTGTTTTTAATCTTTAAATGATCATAACTTTTGATTCACAAATCCGTTTTCCACAAAATTACTATTTTTGAAATCTGCTCGACGAGATCTATCAAACAAGATCCATGAAGGCTATATAATTCAAAAGAAAAAAAATTACACAAACAGTAAACTTTACTGTATGCACTAGAATATGAAATAGTTTTATATATGTGACATTTTCACAAACATACAGTAACATTTACTGTGGTAATACTACACAGTATATATATATATATATATATATATATATATATATATATATATATATATATATATATTTATTCGGTGGATCGAAACCCTCTTTTTTCAAAAATACCTTATATTTAAA